>SNQJ01S0009544.1:259229-279402 GCA_010110895.2 Picea sitchensis
TATGGCTTACCTTTACCAATCACTAAGTCTAAATTGTCACCTATATTTGTATTATTCATTTAGGATATTAGTAATATATCCTCAAGTGATGACTAATGAGTTAGTTAAGATTGCCTAGCCTAGTCATAATGCATTATTTTAGGATCTAGAGCAAATCTCTCTATGAGGTGGCATCACCCATTGTACTATAAATATGTAACATTGGAGTGAATAAAAATGTGTTGGCTATTTTGTCTTTTCTGCCGTGTTGTTGTTCTTGTCTCTAATTTATTATGTTTAATTTCTTCAATAACTCACTACATAAAAAGAACATTTTCCTCATATTAGGATTCTTAAGAAAGACCCTCTCAATCAGTACATGTGGACAAACATTTCAAACATTAATGCTAATAACATTTATATAGAAATATGTTATTTTGTGCCTATTAATTCTACCTTTTATAATAAAAAGGTAGAAATAGAAAAGTTATTTTCAGAAATAAAAATATAAATGAGCAATAATCAAAAATAGAAAATTTATTATTAGGGATAGAGACCAGAAAGATAATAATAAATAGGAATTTGGGACACTCTAGATCCTCTCTTGGAACTGCCGTGGATTTTCATGGAACAAAGGTCTCATGTTAAGTTGGATCCTGAGTGGAATTGATATTTTATTGCTTGTTGAAACTTGGGAGAAGGAAGAATATAAGGTCCCTAACATAGAAGGATTTGTCGTGTAGTCGGTATGGAACAACAAATCCTATCATATAGGGATTAGAGACATAACTTACTACATAAAAAGGAACATTTTTCCTCATATTAGGCTTCTTAACAAATACCATCTCAATCAAAACATGTGGACAAACATTTTAGACATTAATGCTAATAAAAATTATATAGCAATAAGTTATTTTAGGCCTATTAATTCTACCTTTTATAATAAAAACAATTTAGATTAAAAATGTCCTTACACTGACTTATAATGGGACATTTATAGTTTGAGAAATGACATTAGTATCCTCATGCTAGGAGACCTTAATGTTAGAACAGGAACTAATCAATTTTATCTTAAGCAATGATTCCAACATTAATCCTTGTTTGTTAGATCATGTGGACCTTATTTTAGCTAGTAGATAGACATGAAGCTCTGAAGATGTGGTTGAGTATTTGTTCGATGCGGCTAATAAAGCTTTACCATTGTCAAGATCTAATAATTTTCAATGGTCTAATAAAGTGGCTAAAATCCAACTAGATAGCTTGTATCCATGGGCTTAGCAATCGTAGATTATGTGATATTGAATACCCCCATTTACAACCAAATAGTACATTTAGACATCTTAGATTACCATAAGCTAGACTCAAATCATAGACTCTTAAACCTAACTCTAAACTTTGTCATGCAAAAAAGCCCAATAGAAGAGAATTCTATTAACCAAAAGTACTCAATCTTCAAAAAAAATAAAGTCAATCTTTTTCTAAAGGATTTAAATAATGAATTAAATATCCTATCAACTAAGGACTATTGAAAACCTCTATCATGATTTTACAACAACCCTCTCTACTTTCATCAATAATTTATCTATTGAGGTGTCGTGTAGAAAGAAAATAGAATGGTTAACCCTTGGTATGATAAAGAGTGTAAGATTTATAGAAGAGCCATTAGGGATGATTCTAACAAGTCCCTAAAATCTAACAATATAAATAGGTACAAAGTCCTAATTAAAAGAAGAATAAAAAATACTAAATAAGTAGAAAGCAAGAGAAGCTTTTACACCTCTCAAAGCTAGATCATAAGAAATTTGGAATACAAATTATAACTCATAAAACTAAAGAAAACAATATTATTTTCTTAAGGGAATATAATTCCTACCTTAAAAGACTTTATGAATCCTCTAATGTTGTGGACAACATTCAACCCTTTTTTCAGAGGAAGAAGTTTACTCTTTAGAAGACATAGAGTTTTGGGTTAAGCAATTCACAAAAGGGAAAGATGATGACATCAAAGGCTACCAAGCTGAAATCCTAAAAATTGGAGGGCATATCATTATCCTAACATTCACAAGATATTCCACTTAGTAATCAAGTAGTGTTTCCTTAAATCATGGATTGAAAGTCTCATCGTTCCTATTTTCAAAAGCAGGGATAAAAATGACCCTTCTAATTATGGGACCATTATGATTAATCTTATTTTAGCCAAGATATATGTAATTCTTCTGAAAAGGAAGATCAACATTGGGCTAGAAATCTAGGGCAAGTGCTAAAGGTCAATCTATATTTAGGATTTATCATTCAACTATAGACCACCTTGTTATGCTTAGGATCATTGCAAAGAAGTGTCGTAATAATAAAATCAATCTCTTTTGGGTTGATTTGTTGAATTTTAAAAAATGTTTGGCATAGTACATAGAAATAACCTTTGGAATAGGCTAGAAGAGCTAAATGTCCCTTTTGAGTTGAGAGTTATGGAAATAAGGTTGCACGGGAACATTATTGCCAAGTTTAAAAGCAATGAGGGCTAGTTGGAATATATTCATTATAATATTGGAGTTAAGAAAGGTTGTCCATTGTCCCCTACCCTCCTTGGCATATACATCAATACATTAGAGGATTTTTAGGAAGAAGCACGGTGTGTTAGCATGAATTCAACTGGAATAGTCACCATCCTTCTTTTTTTATGTTTATGATATTGTTCTTATGGTAAGGTCTCCTTATGATATCGACAAGCAACTCAGAATTCTAAAGGATTTATCCTCTGTATGGATACCACTGTTAACACTGACAAGACAAAGGTTATGATAATCAAATCCAAAAATATCACTTACAATAATTTTGTGTATGACAATAATAGCTTGGAATACGTAACTTTGTACAAATATCTTGGAGTTGACCTACACCACAAGCTTAATTGGAACTATAACATTGAGAAAAGGAGAAATGGGGGGTGGAAAACTTATTTTGGACTTGAAAACAATTGTAAATAAATGGACCTTTGGCTATGGGATAAAAACAAAGTCCTCTTTGAGACTCTTGTCCCTCTTGTTATTTTATATGGTTGTGAAGTTTGGAGCTATAGAATATCTAGAGAATCATGGAGAATGATTGAGCAAATCCATAAGCATTTATAAGTTATAATTTTAAAATTAAGGTAAATGCACCCTATCTTATCCTCCTTATAGAAGTAATCATTTCCCTCAGTATGAGCATGGTTATGACTAAGTACCTAATGTACAAGAACAATATAAACAACATGGAAGACAAGAGGCTTCCTAATACTGCATCAAGCTCCATTCAAAACCACATGTGACTCAAGTAGGGTTGGCATAAAGATGTCATGTTTTGTCTAAATCATTGGGGAATAAATTTGGAAGAGCTCACTCTACAAAATATCAATAATATTAAAAATAATGTTACATACAAATTTAAGGATAAATTGTGGTGCAATAAAGAATTAGAGGATGAGAAAATTAATATACTATAAGGAGGTGATTAACCCTATTCTAGAATATCGAAAGTGTCTCTATGTTTTAACTAGTGTAAAGAAGAAAATAAGCATTGTTAAAATAAGAACGAACTCTCATGGACTCCACAATGAAACAAGGTGTTGGAGAATTTCTAAAACGTCGTGGGTCGAAAGAATCTGCCATATTTGTGACACTAAAAGGGTTGAAGATGAGAATCATTTTCTCTTACAATGTCCCACATACACCCACATTATATCTCAATTTCAACGTATTTGTTACAATATTGACCTTCCTAATCCTTTATCTCACCCAAAACTATAGGGCTTTAGAAACGCTTCTCTTCAAGCTTTTTGAACACAGAAATAAAATTCTAAAGCAACCCATGCAATTCCTTACCTTTTTTTTAAGGTCTGATATATCAAAGTTGGTCTCAGTGGACGTTAATAACCATCATCATCATCATCATCAGAATATTTAATTGTAATATTTTATAATTAAATTAAATAATTGATAAACAAATGTTGAATTTTTTCCATCATTTTTAAATGACAAAAAAATATTTAATAATTGATTTTGAAATATAAATATATTCATAATTTTTCAATATAATAATATTTATTACAAAAATTTTCAATATTTTGTAAATATAATTGTTATAGAATTAAAAAAAAAATTACATTATAAATAATAAAGAATCAAAGTAATAGATTTAATTTTTATACTCAAATTTCCATATAAAGTTTAAATTGTTAAATTTCATTTTAATCATTATTTTTTCAATTATTAAAAATTTACCATGTCTTGATTGTTAAAGAGGTGTTTATTTTAATTAATTTTTACTTTTATATATTTTTTAAATTTGTTACTCATTCATCTTCGGAAATATGTCATGGTGAGATCTAGATAGGAGCGAACGATCTAGGGTTTTGGAAACAACAATGTAACACCTGCAGTGAGGCCTTGGCAGGGCACTTCTCGTAACTCACATGTTCCTCGCAAACCCAGTACGTCAAAAATGGATGAAGGTACCAATCATAATGCATCAAAGTCTGGCAAGCAAAGCACAGTATCTACAACATAGGGAGTGATAGGAAGAGGTAAATAACTTGTAGACAAGGCGAATCCATTGGGTATCACATTGTAACGGGATAAAAGAAATCAGAAAAATATAGGAGGCTGCATCCTGAAAATGAAATAAGTCCTGGAATATGAGATTACTTCCAACCATATCAGGAAATACATACAACATATGCAAGACCATGCAATGATAGGAAAATTTATGGGCATTTGGTCGTCAGAGAAGGCCCTAGAATAGTGGATCCAAACTAGATGGAAACCAAAAGGATAGATTGAGCTCAAATTGGGGTCTAAAGGCTTCTTTACAAGAATATTCACAAGCATGGAGGACAAAGACAGAGTATTCCAAAATGGTTTGTACTTCTTTAACTCTGCATGTTATATCTTCGTCTTTGGTTGAAAGAGTTCATCCCAGACAAGGAGGAATTTATGGTCGCCCCGGTCTGGATCAAATTATATTCCTTACCATGGGAATTTTGGAAAGAGATAATTCTTAAATGCATAGGAAATTCCTTTATCACCTTCATCAAGATCTTATAAGTCACAAAAAATATAGATACACCTCTTATGCAAGAATCTGTGCTTACCTTAATGTCGTGCAATCTCTATCCGACTCCATTAAACTTCATTATCAAGACGCGAAATGGTTACAGTCTCTAGACTATGAGAACATGCCATTTAAATGCAGGAAACGTCATGAGCATGGACATTTATTCAAAGACTTCCCTCTCAATGGACAACAATCTAATACAAAGAATAACCTAGCAAAGGATGTGGAGGGATTTGTAGTAGTACTAAAACACGGAATCAGTTTGACACCTTGAAGACCTCACAAAAGGAGAAGAAAAAAACAACAACCCTAATGGAAGAAGACCAAGAAATCCAGGAGGCGGAGCAAAGTGTGGACGAAGAGCAGGATGAACAATCCAAACGATGAAAAATCATGGACTAAACAAGGAAGGAAACCCCAGAACCAGACATTGAAATGATAAATGAAGGAGATGAAAAAGGAGAATCAGAAGACTGAGAGGAAATGGAGCTAACAAAGATTGATCTGCAATCCCTAGAAGTGGCTTGGAGATAACAAGATCTGAACTCAATCCCAGAGCAACAAATTCAAATGGTCAAAGAGGCCCTTATAAGAAGCAAATATAGGCACTCTATTGAAACCAAAGGTAATCCCTCTCCATCCTCCTCTACACTTGGTATTAAAAATCATTCTTCCAAGGACCTAGGAAAACATATTGAGGAAATGAAATGAGGCAAAAGAAACAATAAGAAACATCTACAAGAGCTTGGGGAATTGTTCGTTAACTCGGGAAGAATAAACCTGATGATAGACTCATTTCCTATTAACCCCCATTTTTCCTCATGAAGATTATATTTTGGAATACTTGTGGTCTCAACAGGAAAACTAAACACGGGATGCTGAAAAAACTCATTGCTAAACAAATATCTATTGTGCTCCTCTTTCAAGAAATCAAATGCCCCAACAATATTCTTCTTGACCTTTCCTATAAACTCTAGAAGCACTCCCAAGTCATTTCCATAGATTCCCAAGGAGTTGCGGGAGGACTTTCCATCCTTTGGAATCCAAGGGAATCTATTGTCACCTCTTTTTTTTCTACCTCTTGAACTTTGTCTTCCCACTTTCAAATTATCGACATTTCCTCCTCTGGCTTCATAACCAATGTCTATGGTCCACATTCCATGCCTACTAAATACCTTTTCTTCAACTATCTACAAGCCCTCAAGCCCATTATAGGAGACCATCACAAGATTATTGGAGGCGACTTCAACATCATTACCTCACTAGATGAAAAAACAGGAGAGCTTCGTCGATACCTCCCTATATGAAAAAAGAGGAAGGGTTCGTTGATTATATCAAGCTTCCATAAAACTTAAAGATATCATCTCCAATATGAAATTAGTTGACGTACCATCCTCTAATGGGATCCACACCTAGAATAATTGTTGCAAATGCATCAATCAGATTGCCTCAAGACTGGATAGGTTCCTTGTCTCAGACTCCCTCATTCGCATTGGGTTCTACCATGAGTCCTCCATTCTTCCCTGCTCAAGTTCTGACCACTAGCTAATCAAACTAGATGTAATATTTCTAGGTAGAACATACCTCCTTCCTGGAGATCATCAATAGTTGGTGGAAAGAAACCAAGAACATCCCAGCAATCCCTATATATCACTTTCAACAGTGACTGAAATACATCAAATCTCATCTTAAAAAATGGAACAAGGAAGATTTTTGCAACATATTCAAGGAGAAGGAAGAATTGGAAATAAAGATGGAAAAGTTGCAACAACAACTTATAGAAACAAGGTGCACTGAACAACTAGAAAAATAGGAAGTTGAGTTGCAATGTAACCTAGACATTCGAGATAAACTGGAATAAACCTTTTGGCAACATAAATCCAGAGTCAATTGGCTACAAGATGGAGATCGCAACACCAAATTATTCCACAAATCTACTATTCATAGACGACAGCAAAATCGCATCACATCTATGTTGATCTGTATTCTTGATCAACTTGGTGTTTTCATATAACCACCCATAGGATTTACCTTACCTATAATTCCTATTAATTTTCCTTTGTTTTTCTTTTCTCTCCTATCAAAAATTTTCAAACACTTTGTCATTTTTTAAACAATGCGGAGCAGGGGTAACAAAAGTCTCAAGATTGTAGGTCTACAGGTCTGTCAAACCATAGGTTCACATTCATGCTTCCAACATGTTGTACCTTTCACCTCAATATACTTCTTAATTCACTTTCACTTTTTTATACTTAGTCACTTTTCAAAAATTTCGATGCAGAGCTGCATATCATTCGTCAAAGTCGCTTGAGTTCCCAAGTCCGCAGGTCTGCAACCCCGCATTCACCAAAACACACTTCTCCTTTTCGTTCTCCGAATTATACCTTTTTCACTTTTTCGACACTTAGTTAATTTTCACCAAAGCATATGCAGAATTACATGTTTCTCATTAATCTTTTACTTGAGTTCCTAGGTCCATAAGTCCGCAATTCTCCAAAAAACTTAACCATATTTTCAATTCTAATGTGGACCTCCTCACCCTTCCTCATATTCGCATTCACAAGTTCATAGGTCCACAGGTCCGCATTTCCGCATCATACATTTTACACTTCCCATTTCTCATTTTGCACCTTCATACTTAACACTTTCCACTCACCATGATATCACATCACCACTTCCCATCGCATTTATTGCCCCCACCATATCAGTTGCCACTTGTGTAAGAATAATATCATTATTAATTTCACAACACATCCATTAAAGCTCGCAATTAATCCAAATCTCATGTAAGACAACAATATTTATGATTGATTGAGTTCTCAAGACAATACGTGGTGAAATTAAATAAAATCAAATATTCCAAGTTGTAAGTATCGGCAATAGCACCACCTTTGTGTCAAAAGCATAAAAGAATGTCAAGTAAGAAAAAGAAGAGTATTGTGGAGATACACTGAACACACTGGGGTGTGAGAATCAAGAGTTTTAATGGTCCAGGGAATAAAATTAATACAAATCTCTTCCCCCAGTCGAGAAGAAAATGAACTTAATTTGGACTTCGGGACTAGCATTAGCAGGTTGTGTTCCGGAAGTGGCAGACTAAAGAGATTGTTCAATGGTGTGCAGACAGCTTCATATTTGAATGGAGAATAATTCAATTGCAAGGTCATCAACCCATTTCTCTATCTCTGGCATTCTCCAAAATGCTATAACTCACTACACCTACTATGCAGTTCAAGAATGAAGAGGCTAATAAATTTTTGAAGCAGCATAAAGAAAGAAATGGGTTTCTAAGCAAATACTTGGAGAACCCAACTAGTAACCCTGGACTTCCAGGATTGAGGTAACTTCATTAAAAACCTTGTATAGATAATTTGCATGGTTGTTCACTTGCATTGTCAGTATGGAATCTACATTGTTTATATCAAGAAATGTCATATATTCCCTGTACTATGATTTGCATGAAAAAGAGATTATTGATTGGGGTTATCCTATCTCAAATTAAATTTATTACCAATTGAATAACCTCAAAAAGACTCAAAAGTTTTATATGACTTCTTACCTCATTTTCGCCATCGTTTATGGCCATGTGTTTGAAGATTTTCCAAGGGAAAAACATGTTCATTTTAAATAGGAACCAGTTTATGTGTGGTATTCAGTCCTATACAAACATAAAGCTCAATACAACTTTTACTCGATTCATAACAACTTCATTTCAGAATTCAAAAAGTTGATTTTTGATAATAATACATCAAGATTGTCCTCGGAAGCAATTACATTTCTCTCTAGGAAAGGAGCTTATGAAATGTACAAAGAATTTATTGTGATTATATTATTTGGTAATAAGGAGAATCATTTCCTTTTACAATTCTATGTATCAGATAAACTCTTGATCAAATAAATGTGCAAACAGTATAAGACTTGGGCCTACTTTTTCCATGATAAGAGGGCCAAGCAATTCATACCTCTACCATGGAAAATTGGAAATTTTATTGTTAAGCATATAACCCACCTTAATGAGTTGGCAGGACACCATGAACAGTTGGGATTGAAGGAAGCTAAATTTGTTGAGGGTCTTGACCCAAAAAATAAATTTACTACACATATGGAATTAGTGGGGTACTCTTCACATTTCACCAAAATTGAATAGTTTCAGGAGGGTGGCAGAGATAATTTAGATCTCCACAAAATATTGACCTACTAAGTTTCAAATGATAGAAGAGAAATAAATAACACCAACAAAGGACACAGACAACATGGCATGGAAGTGACAAATCAAAGCCTTAATTCACCAACAACATCCCAAATAAGCACTCTATCGAGGACGAAGAACAGAACCAATGGAATGGAGACCAGAAAAACATCAGTTGGAGGGTCATATGATGGTGGAGATAAATACCAACCGAGGAAAATCTCGAGAAAGCACATATTACATATACTGACATAAAAAGAAAAATGAATACATCATCAACCAGTTTAAGCATATTTGGAGTCGAGGAGAGTGCATGTGCAATGGACATGGATGAGCTCATTGAAGAACCTAGTTGGTATGCACAAAGATTATTGGAAATGAGAGAAAATGTTGATCCTATCATTACCAAGGATCCTGAAATATTTGAGGAAGAATCTATAACTTTGCACCATGTGGCCTACAATCATTAAAGTAAGAAATTGCTACTAGAAAAAGGTAAATACTAGGAATAAAAGGTCATCAAAAAGATGGAAATCCTCAATTGATTTGGATGGAATAGCACCATATAAGATTGAATACTTTCACGGAGCTACTGGAGATGCCTTGAAGCAATCAATTGATAACATGGAAAATGAAAACTCAGAATTGAAGAGAATGATAAAATAATTAGAAGTTGCTTTGGTACCAGGACCATTGTTTCCTGAACCTTTGAGTTAAATCCAACATGTACTTGTGTTAGAGGATACCCCAGAAAGCAACACAAAGTACAAAGGATCATCAATCTTATTACAAGCTATAAGAAAATATGTTGGTGATGCCATGTAGAAGAGAATTGATATAATCCAAGAAATTTGTGAGCTTGCCCAAAACATTGTTAGTTTTTTGTCCATAATACATAATTTCAAAGAATACTTGCAAAAGGATTTTGAAAATGATGAAGGATTTTTCAAGGAAGTCATAAATGAAACTGATTAAAAGAAATGATGAATGCAATTGATGTCTTAAAAATAAAAAGAGTGATTTATTCCTCAAACTTGTTGGTCTTACTAAAGAATTAAATGGTCCCAATTTATTGATGGATACCATGATCCTATCAAACTAATCTTTAATGGGACAAATTAATGCATTAAAAGTTGCTTGGTCAAATGAATTTACCAAAACTATAGAATTTTCTAAAGATTAAGTTGAAAAATGGCTAGTTCAGTATATCAACAGGAATGATGAAGTGAATGACACGTTGCATTAATCGGAGATGGATCTAATGGAATTTTAAAATCAGTTGTTTGAAATTAAAACTAAGCATGAAGTTATCGTAGCACCTTTAAGGGAATTCATTGAGAAGTGGTTGAAAAAGGCATTAATCAAAATTACTGAACCGAAAAATCAAGAAGCAGTTGCAGTGGTTATGCCACCTCAACCACAAAATAAATATATAAAGGAATCAACTATAAGCAAGTAAAGGTTACGAGTACTTTCCATCACAGTGAGTCAAGCAGCAACCTTTTTCCCATTTTCTTTATTTCTCCTCTACAGTCATTTGTCGCATTGCCTTTATTTCCGATTATTTTGTGAAAACCAGGTTGACCCTTATTTTTTTCCTCTCATCTTCTAGGTCTTTTAATTTTATGCTCTGCGGGAGGCAATCCCAGTCCTCTTTGAAGGGCGAACACATACTTTTTCTTTAAAGACATTGAATTTGTATTTAAAGACTTGCATTATTTTTTAGACTCGCAGATAACTGCTTGGGATACTAGATTATTGTATTCTCAAAAACTTTGATTTGAAGCTTGAGTTTCCAAATATTTTATCCAACATAATGTTTTTGGTGTTTAATGGAATGATCATTTAAAGTTCTCTTATCTATGCGGTCCATCTTTCTTGTCTCTTTTTTTTATTGTGGGTATCTTTTATTGTCTTGATAAATGTTGTGATGAAAATGTCAACCTTTTATTATTCATACTTATTTACTTTATCCACATTGTAAATATTGTATATATTTGTTTTATTTTTTTGAAGGGTATCTGGTCCATATTCTAGATATTTTTTTGAATAAGAATGTTAGCTTTTACAGAATTTGTTTATTTTCATATTTTGCTATAAGTTTATAATAAAAAGAGGAGTACCACCTCTCTAAAAATGCAAGGGGGTTCATATCCTCGTGAGGTCGACCTTAAGACCATAAAATAGTCTTTTAGATCTACATTTTTGGTGACCATACTTAGGAGTAAGCAAAAGGTTGGTTTCATAGACCATAATCTAATGACTCAACCTGACCCGAATCAACCAAATTTTTAAATTGGTCTCAAAAATCAATAGAGCGTATTGCACCAGTTATACAACTTGACAATAAGGATAGCAAAAACAAGAGAAGAATTAGAAATATTGTGAGAGACTCTTGCTCGTGAATAAGAAAGAGAAATAGTGAGAAGACAAATACAAAGAGTTGAAAATTAAGAAAAGACTAAAAACATACAAAGGATCAATAACAAGAAGTAAGAGAAAACAACTTCAATTTTTTTAAGTTGAAAAAAGTTCTAAGTCTGAGAAAAAAGAAACTCAAGCAATAGGCGATAGAGAGGAAAGAAATGATGTTCCTGAGATTAATAGAGAAGAAAGAAATGATAGAAATAGAATCCCACAAAGAAGGGATAGAAATACCCCATTAAATCTTCGCGGAGAATAACATCAATTGCCTACTCTTCCACAAGGAGTCCTACCAATATTTTCAAGAGATGGAGTAATGGACCCAAAGAGACATATGGACAAATTCTTGGCTATGTTTGAAATACATTTAACAGACCATGATGATGTAATGGTAAGAGTTTTTCTGCAAACGTTGATAGGCTCGTCCTATGAATGGTACATGTCTCTTCCCTCCCTGTCAATTTCATCATTTGATGATTTGGAAACTATGTTTATGACCATGTATGCACCTCCAATTGCATATCATACATTGCTCACACAATTTACCTAGATTCATTTGAGAAAAGGAGAGAGAATCAGATACTTCAATTTGCGATTTTTCAAAATCCTAAATCAAATTCCAGAGTTACAAAGACCAAATGAACCAGTTATACTCGGATGTTATAATAATTCCATGCCAGCCAATGTCAAATATGTTATCATAGTTTCTCAAATAGAAGACTTAGATTGTACTATAACCAAAGAACCATAAATGGCAGAAATTATGATAGAAACAAATGTTGATCTAGAGATTATCCTTGGAAAAGTTCCAAGGTGCATGGATAACCTTACAATAAAAAATCAAGGAGCATCAACTTCAAGAAATGAAAAAAGAGGAATTAGGGGAGGATTTTTCCAAGGTATTGTCGTAAATGTGAGAAATGATCTAGATACTACCCAAAAAACAAAGCAAAGACTGGAAATAACTCAAATGAATAAGACTATTCGACAAATGAAAAATGAACTAACCAGATTAAGAAGAGATGAAAACTTTGTTCGAGTTGATAAAAATCCAAGATTTCCTGCGGAGAATCCCTAATCAATAACAAAGGCTAAGAAATGATGGTAGAAATAAAGAACAAAGGCCAAGAGTACCCTGCATGCCAAATCCAAAAGCTCTTATATTAGACGAAATTGTTGAGTAAGAAAATTATGAAGATTTTGAAAAAGAACCAAACATCATCCAAGATGAAAATTTAAAATAAATATAGAATGATGAAGGAGAATCATCTTTCTACATATTCAACAAGCAAGAAGAATCTAACATTTTACAAGAAAATATTGTCCAGACAAGAATACAAGTTAACAAGTTTAAAACAAAAGAAGCTCCAGAAAAAGAAAATACTAAAGCAAATCAAGAAGAGACAACAAAGAAGCAAGTTGTTGCTAACTAGGCTAAGACTTCACAAGAAATGACCTATAATGTGATTGATTATTTATCCAAACTCAGAATTACTTCTCCTTTTATGGAGGTAGTCAATATACCACAACAAAGAGAAAAATTGTTAAGAATACTTGATGATTCAGATACAAGAATGGAAGTTACAGTTATAAATTATAAAAAACAACAAAGTTACTCATCAAATAAACCAAGAGGGAAAGTTCCACCATTCTATATAACCATAGAGAATCATGATGTTGTATTACACAATTGTTTGATTGATAGTGGTGCTACCAATAACATTATGTCGTTGCCAGTCATGCAGGCACTTGGGATGGAATATATGAGGCACTATGAGACTGGTGAAAGCATTTATGTTATTGAATCAAGAAAATTCCCAGTCTATGGGGAAATAAAATATTTGTATGCTTGGATCATTGCATCTCCTCATATAACAAGAATATTCATTGTTATATTGGTATATCTTCATCCATCGTATGGAGTTGTTCTTGGTAGATATTGGTGCTCAATGATTGGAGGTTGTATAATGAATGATGGAAGTTGTATTATATTTCCTCACAAAGATGGGACAATGGTAAGAGTTCCCAGAGAAGTCATAAAATCAGTTTCTTTCATAAAAAAAGGAGAATGGGTTGATGAGGAATTATCTTGATGTTGGAATGGGAAATTATGTTGTGTTTTATTTAGAGCAACTCGGCATTCCAAAACAAGAAAAGGAAAACTATTTTCAAGGCTATTGGAGGATGTCCTTTGATGGTGCATGTTCTAAATCTGAAAATAGAGCATGAATGATTTTTAAGAGTCCTAAAAATAGCATTCACCCACATGCAATCAGACTTGAATTTCCATACACAAATAACGAGGCATAATATGAAGCATTGATTCAAGGTATGATTATTGCCCTTCAAATGAAATTTGAGAACTTAGTGATTAATGGTGATTCGGAGCGGATCATTAATCACATCATAAAGAAATATAAAGTCAAAAAGGAAAATTTAAAATGCTATGCAAAAAGGGTGTCAGAAATTATGTTTTCTTTCAACTCCTTTAATATATATTTCATCCCCAGAGAACGGAATCAAAAGGTTGATGCATTAGCAGTATCAGCATCCATTTTTAACACAGAGGATTGTCAAGGACAAGTCACTTATCACGTGAACACTATTTTCCAACCATCAATTCCAGATAATCAATAATATTTACAAGTTTTTGAAAATGATGAACATGTTATAAATTTTCTTACAGATCAGGACCCATAAATGAATTTGATCCAATAGAAAATCAGAATTTACAAGAAGAGGACCATAAACAGAATCATAAACCTTCTCCAACAAATTATATCAATTTGGAATCCCTCTTTACAAGAGATGACCAAATCAACATGTCAGAACCATTGGAAGAGCCTTTTGTAAAGAAAAGTCCAAGAAACACAGAAGATAAACATTGGTTCCATTTAATCACCCAAGTATATAAATTTGGGTACTAGCTGCACCAAAGAAGAAATTGATAAGTATATCCAGTTTTTTTTTTAATTTTCAAGATGTATTTGCATGGAGTTATGATGATTTGAAAGAATATGACAAATCAATATTCCAACATACTATACCTATAAAAGAAGGAGCCAAACCGTTCAAGCAAAAACTGAGAATAATAAATCCCAAGATAAAACCTCTAGTAAAGATATAAATTGAGAAATTAAAGAAAGTTGGAATATTTTCGCCTATTAGATATTCAGAGAGGATTTCAAATCCAGTGGTGGTAAGGAAGAAGACTGGTGAAATCTTCCTAGTATGTGTTGATTTTAGGGATCTTAACCGAGTTAGCATAAAAGATAATTACCCTTTTCCCAATATGTAAATTCTCCTTCAGCAAGTTATAGGATCTATATTAATGTCTATGCTTGATGCATTATCGGGTTATGACCAAGTCTTGGTAGCAGAAGAAGATATACCCAAAATAACATTTGTAACACCATGGGGAAATTATGCTTTTGTCAAAATTCCAATCGGATTAAAAAATGCAGGTGCCACATTCCAGAGAACGATGGACCACACTTTCAAATATTTCATCGGAAAGTTCATGGTTGACTACCAAGATTATTTAACAGTTTATTCAAAGTCAAGAGCGATACATATTGAACATATCAAAAATATTTTTGAAAGATGTATAATGTATGGTGTATAGTTAAATCCAAAAAAAATGTGTGTTTGTTGTAACTGAAGGAAAATTGCTAGGACATATTGTAAGTAAATAAGGAGTGTACATTGACCCAGAAAGAATAAAAGATTTAAATGACCTTAATCCACCCACATCAACAAAGGGAGTACAACATTTCTTCAGGAAGATCATTTTTGTTAGAATATTTGTCCCCAACTATGCTACCATTGTCAACCCATAAACAATCTATTAAAGAAAGATCGAAAGTTTGAATGGACATCGGAAATTCATAAGGCTTCCACAGAAGTTAAACAAGTCATTGCTACTACCCATGTTCTTGTTAGCTCAGATTTTGATAAAAAAAATTATATTGTATTGTTTTGCTTCAGATGAAACCATTGCTTCTATACTTACTCAGAAAAATTAGAAGCAATAAGAACTCCCAATTGCATTCATGAGAAAAACACTTCATGATTATGAATTGAATTATTCAATCATTGAAAAATAAACATTGTCACTAGTTAAAGTGATTGCTCATTTCAAGACATATGTTTTGTCAACTCATGTTATTCCTTATGTTCCTCATTCGCCAGTCAAAATATTTTTGAATCAACAACTCGTAGAAGGAAGATGGGCAAATTGGTTGGCCAAGCTTCAAGAATATGACTTAGAAATCAAACCTTTAAAAGTTGTCAAAGGACAAGGTTTGTGTAAATTCATGACAAGGATTGAAGATTTAAGCATTCATCCTCCCAATGAGTTTGGTGTTATAGTTCAAAGAAAAAGTCTGGAGAATTTTGAATGGTATAAAGACATAATAGTTTATTTAAAATATGGTCAGTTTCCCCCCGAAATGTCCTCAAAATAAAGAAGAACTCTGAAAATTAAAACAAATCATTATGTTCTAGTATCCAGAGTATTATTTAGACGAAATTTTGATGGTGCGTTGCTAAGATGTCTGGATAATGCAAAATCTAAAGAAGTGTTTCAAGAATTCCACAACGGGGTGTGTGGAGGACATTTCTCACCAGTTGTAATAGCACATAAAATCATTCGAGCTAGTTTTTATTGTCCAACTATGTTTAAGGATTCTTACAAATTTGTTCGTAAATGTATCCCGTGTCAGAATTTCTCGGCAAAAATGAAAAGAGCTACAATGCCATTACAGATTGCCATGGTGGAGCAATATTTTCTCAATGGGGTTTAGATGTGATTGGTCCAATAAGTCCTAAATGCAGCAAAGGCCATTCAAATATTATTACAACAACTAACTATTTCACAAAATGGAAAAAATTTGTATCTCTAAGAAATGCAGATTCAGAACAATTATTCCATTTCTTGAAAGAAAATATTATGTCCAGGTTTGGTGTCCCAGAAAAAATTATAAAAAAACAATGCTTCAATTTTTGTTGGATCAAAAATCACAAAATTATGTGGTGAATATGGAATAATCATGGGACAATCATCCAATTATTACCCTCATGGAAACGAATTAGCAGATTCAACAAACAAGACATTGATCCAAATCATTAAAAAACTATGGAAGTTAATCACAAGAATTGGCATAACAAATTAATAGATGCACTCCAAGAAAATCATCTAACTCCGAAGGATAGTACAGGGAATTCTCTATATACTCTGGTATATGGAAGGGAAGTAAGATTACCTTTGCACATTGAATTGAATGCCTTGACACTAATTTTAGATGGTGAAGAAAAGGGAGAACAATCACCAATACAGAGAAGATATAATGAGCTCCTGCAACTGGAAGAACGGAGAGAACAAGCAATATTGGCAATAAATAAAAGGCAAGAAGCGATGAAGAAATATTTTGATAAAAGCACAACTTCAAAGGATTTTCAAAAAGGTCAATTGGTTTTGCTGTAGAACAAAGCAAAAGAAAAACCATCATTCCATACAAAATTTGAAGCTTTTTGGATTGGTCCATATCAAATTGAAAAACAATTAGTTTTAATTCATACTTGCTCAAAAACATAAAGGGAATAATTCAATTATTGTGTGGCAATGGGCAACATCTAAAGCATTTTTTCTGTTGATTAATCCTTAGTCAAAAAACTTTGTACATAGTCTTTCTTGTTACTACTTGTACATATTTTTAGTTTTGGTTTTCTCTTATTTTTATGACTCCATTTGGCCCAATGGAACATGATTATGGGTTTTCAGCAACCTGCAGGGGATCATTGTCCCACGGTTGGAGCCATATGTTGATCTGTATTCTTGATCAACGTGTTGTTTTCATCTAACCACCCATAGGATTTTCCTTACCTATTATTCCTATTTATTTTTCTTCATTTTTCTTTTCTCTCCTATCAAAAATTTTCAAACACTTGGAAATTTTTCAAACAATGTGGAGCGGGGTTAACAAAATTCTTAAGTCTGGAGGTTTGTAGGTCCGTCAAACCATAGGTCCACATTCATGCTTCCTACATTTTGTACCTTTCAGCTCCATATACTTCTTAATTCACTTTTACTTTTTTATACTTAGTCACTTTTCAAAAATGCAGATGTGGAGTTGCATATCATTCATCAAACTTGATTGAGTTCTTAGGTCCACAGGTCTGCAACCCTGCATTCACCAAAATTCACTTCTCCTTTTCGTTCTTTGAATTATACCTTTTTCACTTTCTCGACACTTAGTCAATTTTCACCAAAGTGGATGTGGAATTACATGTTTCTCATTAATCTTTTACTTGAGTTCCTAGGTCTGTAATTCCAAAAGTCCACAATTCTCCAAAACACTTAACTATATTTTCAATTCTAATGCAGACCTCCTCACCCTTCCTCATATTCGCATTCACAAGTTCACAGATTCGACGGTCTGAGATTCCACATTTCTGGGTCATACATTTTACACTTTTGTTGATGATTGAATTTGTTAGGATCGAAACAACAACCTCACGAGGATATGAATCCCCCTTCATTTTTATAGAGGTGGTACTCCTCTTTGGCTTAAATATATGTCTTGAATATCTTGGATTAGGGATATTTCTTATACAACGAACCCTATATTTTTATTGCTTGGATTTGTGCATGAAATGGTTCTTCAGTAACCTGATCTGATCTTTAAGTGCAACAAAAATTCTTTTAACAAGAAAAATATTGAAGGTGGGCTTCAACATCAGAATATATTTTTGCTCAGCATCATATATACAACCCTCTTAATCAGATACAAATAATACATCCATATATTCTCTTGCGAAATTGGAGGAAACGGTTTCATTCATTCCAAGAATTTTAAAAGAGTATAATAGTTATAACAGAAGAGAATTTGATAAGAATACTTCAAACATCTCACACTCATAAATTCCAAGATCTGAAACATCATTGAAGTCATGCCCTAAAGTAATTCTTTGTGGAGTTTTATTGATGAAATATATTCGACAATACACAAAATCTATGACAATCATATAAATGGTTGTGAATACTCCATGATCATATAAGAAAAGTTTTTTGAAGAATACAAGAAGAACACTCAAGAATCTTAGCTTTGTGTTCAATTCATAGATTCAAGCATAAAGCTTTGAGAAAATGGTGTATAAGAAGAAAACGAGTGGAGAACACAGAGATCTCTTTTCATTGATAATAATTTTCTCTGCATATTCATGTATGCACCGTCTTCTTCTGATCCTCTATCATTGCCCTTCCGATAATGGATTTTTTTATGAAACCCTCTCATGCTTTTAAAAATTGGATCTTCTAACTTCTCGAATATTTATGGATTACTTTTTATTGAAAAGATCACTTTAATTAATGACTCAATCAAGTCTCATTAATGTGTTTGCATCACTAATATTTATATCTTGAAATGGGTCATTTTCCATCTTTAATAAAAGTTTCTTAATAAACTTTTATTTTGAAATTTTTAATTAATTTCCCTTTTAAAAAGGGGACTGTGTTTTAATTGTATGGATGGGATATCAAAATTTTTAACCATGTAAACCAATTAATATGTGATATTCATCATCTTATATTTCCAACCAGTCCTCATGGGAGTGATTTTGTTTCCTAGATCTCAAGATATGAGCTCGTGAAGTCGAGTTGTCAAACAGATTTATCAGCAAAACATAGAAATATGGCTGACTATTCTTTTAATTTTTAAGAAAATTATGGAAAATTTAAGCTCTCAAGACATGTCCCATAATTTTCCTCGTCGAAATATATTTCCAACGAGGTATAGTTTGTACAATTCCGACTCTCGGATCTCAAGACATGGCCTCTAGAACAACACAACTCATCAATCGTTGATTGATCTTCACTGGGCAATCTGGGCCCTTGATTAAACTTCACCCTTCCTTTTGAAAATTTCAACTTGTCTTCATAATAGTTATCCCACATGCATGGGATTTTTATATATTTTAATGTATATATTACAAATTGTAATATAGACTTAACGTGAAACAAAGGAAGACTATGAAGAATTGTAAAATTTGACCCTTGGAAATTAATTAATTAATTAATTAATTAATATTTTAAATACCCAGTCAACCTCCACCTCATGCCCATTCACCGTGAGTCAACAATCCACATATCACCACTTGTCATCACGTGATAGATCAATAATATGACACATGTAACCAATAAGAATATGCCATGTGTCTCCAATGACAGGTTGCTATGTGTTGCCATTAGTTAAGTGCCATGTGCCATCATAATTAACTGCCATGTTTCATGAGGTTAATGTTTTCCACATGGAGTAACTTGATTGGTTAATGATTCAAATAATTAATTCAAAATATTGGTTAAGTGAGTGTGGGAAGAAGGTGGAACGAGAGGGAAGGGGAGGGTAGATTTGTGGGTGGCAGAAGTATTAAGATGAGGAAGGATGATGTGTTGGGGGGGAAGGGCGGGGTGGGGAGGTGAAATGTAGGCAG
>SNQJ01S0009544.1:279452-291956 GCA_010110895.2 Picea sitchensis
GAGAAGAAGGTGGAACGAGAGGGAAGGGGAGGGTAGATTTGTGGGTGGCAGAAGTATTAAGATGAGGAAGGATGATGTGTTGGGGGGGAAGGGCGGGGTGGGGAGGTGAAATGTAGGCAGTGGATTTAGGGGGTCGCGGGGATTGAGGAATAAGGGGGTGAAGGAGTATGGTGGGGTTGGGTTCGCAGGTTAGGGAGTGAGGGAAGAAAGTGTGAGGGGGTGAGGGAATGGTCTGACCGATGAGTGAAGAATAAGTTAAGTGTGGAGTAAGGGAGTGGTGGGTGAGTGGAGTGAGGGGAAATGAGGGGGAGAGATAAGGAGGGAGAAAATATAAGTGGGTATGGAGGAGTATGGTGGGTGTGGAGGAATAAGGGGAGGAGGTATAACAAGGGTGTGAAATCCCACAGTGGATTTGGTGAGGGAGAAACCAAAATTATTCTAAGTATAAAAGATAGAAGATAGGAGGAGGAAAAGAGTATGAAGAGTAGAATTTTGAAATTTTGAAAAGAAACTAAGTTTGAAGAGTATAAATAGGAGTGAAAGAAAAATGTGGAAATTTCAAGAAAATTCTAAGTAGGGAGAATTAAGAAAACCAAGAACACGACAAGGTTCCAAGATAATTTTGTACCAAGAATTGAGCATGGATCCAAGACATTGGACATGATTCCAAATATTCCAAGAATTGAACGTGGTTCCAAGACATGGTTCCAAGAACAATTAGTTTTGACGCATATTCAAAAAGCATTTTTTCGGGTTAGACAAAAACCTGGATATATTGAGCATACGAACTCGGATTTTGAATCCGAAAAATGTGTTGGTAAGTTGAGACTGAGGGATACACGATGAACTTGTAATTATTCAAAAAAAATCATCTTTTGATGTCAATTTCTTGTATTATTTCGAGAGCAGAAAAATAGAATTGACCAATTTTTGGTCAACAATTGCCTCCAACTCCGAGACAATGACCCTGTGGGTTGCTAAGAACACCAAAATCCAAATACCAACTTCCTTCTTCATTGGGATATGGAGTCATTTTCAAAATGTATTCTTGTACTTCTTCCTTCATGGAGTTATAGTCAAAATGTTGTTTCCATATAGCAATTGCCTTATTATGAAAAATTTGAATGGAAGAAACAAACTATATACAGACAAGATCTACCTACCCTACCTTACTTGAATTTAAGGGACACTTTCAAGCATAGGTATATCTCCAATGGATCCATTCAAGCATCCAATTGATCTTTGGAATGAACTCCATAATTAATGAACATATTGGGGCTTGTACCAACGAGTCAAGGGCATATCCAAAGTGTGTCAAGGAAAATTTGAGAAAGATACACTTGAAATCTAATTACATTGTTTATCCAATGATACTTTGGAACCATTATTCAATTAAATCGACTCTTGGTTGCTCAAGAGTGTTGCTATCTTTGATTAGATAAGGAATTTCCAATCTCAACATATTTCCATGTTTCTCCTTATCACTGAACGCATCCAAAAGTTTTGATTAACTAGCGATGTTTTGAAAACGTTCTTCTTTCATGGAATGGCAATCTTATTCATAATTTTTCTCAAGATTATTCTCTTCAACCAATTCTTCTTGTTGTGAATGTTCTAGTGGTTTTTCATCATTTGTTGCAAGGCTGAAATCTTCTTTTGCATTGGGTGGAGACTCTTCAATTTCATTTTCAAATTTGTTGCTTGAAAGGTCTTCATGTGGAGTATATAAAGGGACAAAATCTTCATTATCTTGTGTCCATATGGGAGAGGGTGGGTGGGTGGGAAAAATTTTAATAAAATGAATTTTCTAACACATCCCAACTGGTCATGGTTCCATGCATCAATGAGTGGTACCATTCAAGAGCATCCCCTCGCAGAGTCTGTAAGAATAATCGACATGTAATGTTGTCTTTAGTGAGATTGAAAATTTCACATGCACATTGGAATCTAAACTAATTTTTCTCTCCATCTTCCAATGTCTTCCCAAATAATGTAGAATTTTTTTCCATAGGAATATTGGGCATTTGAAAATCTACTTCTGGTAGATTTAAAGGAGTTCTACGAAATCGCATCCTTCTTTGGATAATTATTTATTTTGTTGCATATTTCAAATCCATTGATGGGCTTGGTGAAGAAGGTAAAAGATCATTGTGATATGAAAGAAACTCCTCAGAGGAGTCATATTATAATTCTTCTTGAAATTCTTGAATCCTTTCAATGGAATTGCCTGGACTTTTAAAATTTATTTCAATGGAATCGTCAGAGAGTTCATCCTCTTGAATATTGTGTGTTTCTTGGATCGCTTTGAGGTCATTCAAACATTTCTGAATAATCTTTTTTATAAACCACGGGAATCTAGAACAAGCAGCAATCTTCTTTAATCTTCCTTTCAAAACTTTGAACCATGGAGACTTTGGTTCCTCAATCTGATCTAAAGCAGGGCCTCAAATATCTTGGAAATAAATGGCTCCCCAGTATGGTTGCAAAAAATGTTGATTTTTGAATATGTTAGGATTGAAACAACAACCTCACGAGGATATGAATCCCTCTTTGTTTTTATAGAGGTGGTACTCCTCTTTGGCTTAAAGATATGTCTTGAATATCTTGGATTAGGGATATTGCTTAGACAGTAAACCCTAGATATTTGTTGCTTGGATTTATGCATGAAATGGTTCTTCAGTTACCTAATATGATCTTTAAGTGCAACAAAAATTCTTTTAACAAGAAAAATATTGAAGGTAGGATTCAACATAAGAATATCTTTGTGCTCAACATCATATATACAACCCTCTTAATCAGACACAAATAATACATCCATATCTTCTCTTGAGAAATTGGAGGAAATGATTTCGATCATTCAAATAATTTTAAAAGAGTATAACAGTTATAACATAAGAGAATTTGGTAAGCATATTTCAAACAGCTCACACTAAGAAATTACAATATGTGAAACATCATTGAAATCATGCCCCGAAGTAATTCTTTGTGGAGTTTTATTGATGAAATATATTCAAAAATACACAAAATATCTAACAGCCATATACATGGTTGTGAATACTCCATGATCATATAAGAAAAAAAATTTGAAGAATACAAGAAGAACACTCAAGAATCTCAAGTTTGTGCTCAATTCAGAGATTCAAGCATAAAGCTTTGAGAAAATGGTGTAGAAGAATAAAACAGGTGGAGAAGATAGAGATATATTTTCATTTATCAAAATTTTCACTACATATTGATGTTTGTACCTTCTTCTTCTGATCCTCTACCCTCTCCCTTCTGATAATGGATTTTTTTATGAAGCCCTCTCTTGCTTTTAAAAACCGGATCTTCTAACTTCTCGAGTAGTTAGTGATTTTTATTTATTTAAAATATCACTTTAATTAATGAATCAATTAAGTCTCATTAATGTATTTGCATCATTGATATTTGCATCTTGAAATGGGTCCTTTTCCGTCTTTAATAAAAAAAAATTAATAGAAAAAACTAATTAATTGCCCTTTTAAAAAGGGGATTGTGTTTTAATTTTCTGGATGGGATATACAACGTTTCAACCATGGAAACCAATTTATATGTGATATTCATCATCTTATATTTCCAACAAGTCCTCCTGGCCACGATTTTGTTTCCTGGATCTCAAGATATGAGCTCATGAAGTTGAGTTGTCAAACAGATTTATCAGCAAAGCATAAAAATATGGTTGATTGTTCTTTTAATTTTTAAGAAAATTCTGGAAACACTTTATCTCTCAAGACATGTCCCATCATCTTCCTCATCTAAAAATATTTCCAACAAGGCATAGTTTATGTGATTCCAACCCCCGGATCTCAATATATGGCCTCTAGAACAGCACAACTTGGCAATCGTTGATTGATCTTCATTGGGCAATCTAGGCCCTTGATTAAATTTCACCCTTCCTTTTGAAAATTTCAACTTGTCTTCATAACAGTTATCCCGCATGCATGGGATTTTCATATATTTTAATGTGTATATTACAAAGTGTAATATAGACTTAACATGAAACAAAGGAAGACTATGAAGATTTGTAAAATTTGACCCTTGGAAATTAATTAATTAATTAATATTTTAAATACCCAGTCAACCTCCACCTCATGCCCAGTGACTGTGATTCAACTATCCACATGTCATCATGTGATAGGTCAATAATATGTCACATGTAACCAATAAGAATATGCCATGTGTCTCCATTAATAATACAACATGTGAGTTGGTGAGGGAGAAACCAAAAATATTCTAAGTATAAAAGATATAAGAGAGGAGGAGGAGAAGATTATGAAGAGTAGAATTTTGAAATTTCGAAAAGAAACTAAGTATGAAGAGTATAAATAGGAGTGAAAGAAGAGTGTGGAAATTTCAAGAAAAATCTAAGTATGGAGAATTAAGAAAACTAAGAACATGACAAAAGATGATTTATTACCAAGAATTGAGCATGGTTCCAAGACATTGGATATGATTCAAAATATTCCAAGAATTGAACGTGGTTCCAAGACACGGTTCCAAGAAGAATTAGCTTTGCCACATAACGTTTTTGTCAGTTATACAAAAACATGGATATCTTGATCATACAAACTCGTATTTTGAATCCGAAAAATGTGTGGCGAAGCTAAGATTGGGGCTACACGATGAGCTTGTAATCGTTCAAAAAACTTCATCTTCTGAAGTCAACAACTTCCCATTTCTCATTTTCCACCTTCATACTTCACACTTTCCACTCGCCACGATATCACATCACCACTTCCCATCACATTTATTTCCCCTGCCATTTCACCTGCCACTTGTACAAGTATAATATCGTTATTAATTTCATGACACATCGATTAAAGCTTGCAATTAATCAAAATCTCATGTAAGTCGGCAATATTAAAAGAAATATTTATGATTAATTGAGTTCTCAAGACAATACGTGGTGAAATTAAATAAAATCAAATATGCCAAGTTGTAAGTCTCGACAATAGTGCCACCATTGTGTCAAGAGAAGAAAAGAATGTCAAGTAAGAAAAAGGAACTGTATTTTGGAGATACACTAAACATGTTGGGGCATGAGAATCAAGTTTTTCATAGGTCCAGGGCATACAATTACTACAAATATCTTTCCCTAGACGTGAAGAAAACGAACTTAATCTAGACCTCGGGAATAGGATTAGCAGGTTGTGTTCTGAAAGTGACAAAATTTAAAGAGATTTTTCAATGGTGTGTAGACAACTTCATCTTTGAACAAAAAATAATTCAATTGCAAGGTCATCAACCCATTTCTCTAGCTCCTTCGGCATTCTCCAAAATGCTAAGAATCAATGCACCTACTAAGTGATTCAAGAATGAAGAGGTTGATGAATTTCCAAAGCAACATAAAGGAGGAAATAGGTTTCTAAGAAATTACTTAGAGGACCCAACTAGTAACCCCAGAACTTCCAGGATTGAGGTGACTTCATTAAAAAAACAGTATAGAGAATTTGCACAGCTTTTCACCCACATTGTCAGTATGGAATGTTTATATCAAGAAATGTCATATATTCCCTGCAGTATGCTTTGCATGAAAAAATCATTATTGATTGGGGTTATCTTATCTCAAATGAAATTTATTTCCAATTGAATAACCTCAAAAAGACTCAAAAGTTTTATATGACTTGTTACCTCATTTTCGCCATCGCTTAGGACCATGTGTTTGAAGATTTTCCAAGGTAAAAACATGTTGATTTTAAATAGGAGTCATTTTATGCATGGTATTTGGTCCTATATAGACATAAAGCTCAATACAACGTTTACTCAGTTCATAACAACTTCATTTCAGAATTCAAAAAGTTGATTTTTGGTAATAATACATTGAGGTTGTCCCTGGAAGCAACTACCTTTCTCTCTAGGAAAGGAGCTTGTGAAATGTTCGAAGAATTTTCTATGATTTGAATGTTTGGTAGTAAGGAGAAGAATTTCATTTTACCATTCTATGTATCAGATAAACACTTTGACGGAAAAATGTGCAAACAATATAAGACTTGGGCCCACTTTTTCCATGATAAGAGTAAAAAGAAATTCATACCCCTACCATGGAAAATTGGGAAATTTATTGTTAAGCATATAACCCAACTTAATGCATTGGTAAGACACCATGAACAGTTGGGCTTCAAGGAAGATAAATTTGTTGAGGGTTTTGACCCAGACAACAAATTTGTTGCACATATGGAATTAGTTAGGTACTCTTCATATTTCACCAAATTTGAACAGTTTTAGGAGGGTGGCGAAGATAATTTAGATCTCCATGAAATAGAGCCCTACCAAGTTTCAAATTACACGGGAGAAATAAATAGCACCAATGAAGGACACAAACATCACGAGGGGGAAGTGACAAATCAAATCCCTAATTCGCCAACAACATCCCAAAGAAGCACTCGATCAAGGACAAAGAACAGAACCAATGGAATGGATACCAGAAAAACGTCAGTTGGAGGGTCAGATGATAGTGGATATAAAGACCCATGTAGGAAAAATCTTGAAAAAACACATATTACATATACTCATGTAAACGGAAAAAGGAATACATCATCAACCAAGTGAAGCATACCTAGAGTCCAGGAGAATCCCCGTGTAATGGACATGGATGAGCTCATTGAAGAACCTAGTTGGTCTGCACAACGATTATAGGAAACAAGAGAAATTGTTGATGTTATCATTACCCAAGATCTCGAAATATTTGAAGAATAATCTGTAACTTTGCACCACGTGGCCTACAATCCCGAGACTAAGAAATTGTTACTAGAAAAGGTAAATACTAGGAACAAAAGGTCATCACAAAGATGGAAATCCTTAATTGATTTGGATGGAGTAGCACCATCAAGGATTGTAGACTTCCACGAAGCTATTGGTGAGGCCTTGAAGCAGTCAATTGATAACATGGAAAAGGAAAATTCAGAATTTAAGAGAAGGGTAAAATAATTAGAAGTTGCTTTGGTACCAGGACCATTGTTTCTCGAACATTTGAGTTCAATCCAACCTGCACTTGTGTTAGAGGATACCCCAGAAAGCAACACAAAGTACAAAGGCTCATCAACCTTATTTCAAGCTATAAGAAAATATGTTGGTGATTCCATACATAAGAGAATTGATATAATCCAAGAAATTTGGGAGATTTCCCAAAGCATTGCTATCTTTTCGTCCAGAATACAAAATTTCAAAGAATACTTGAAAAAATATTTGGAAAATGATGAAGGATTTTTCAAGGAAGCCGTAAATACATTTTTCATCCAAAGTTTCAAGCTTCAATGAATCCCGAAGGAAAGAACAAAAACTTCCTTCGCCTTACCGTATGAAACAGATCAATGCATGTTGGCTAAGGAGAATCAAGGAATTAAAAGAAATGATAAATGAAACCGATGTCTTAAGAAATAAAAAGAGTGATTTATTCCTCAAACTTGTTGGTCTTACTAAAGAATTAAATGGTCCCAATTTATTGATAGATACCATGATCCTATCAAAAGAATCTTTAATGGGACAAATGAATGCATTAAAAGTCACTTTCTCATGTCATTTTTTGTCTTATTCCTCTACAGTCATTTTTCATGTTGCCTTTATTTCCCAGTATTTTGTGAAATCCAGGATGACCCTTGATTGTTTTTCTCTCATCTTCCAAGTCTTTTCACTTTATTGTCTACGGGAGCCAATCACAATCCTCTTTGAAGGGCGAATGCACACTTTTTCTTGAAATACATTGAATTTGTATTTAAAGACTTGCATTAGTTTTTAGACTTCGAGAGAGATACTTGGGATACTACATTATTGTATTCTCAAAGACTTTGATTTGAAGATTGAGTTTCCAAATGTTTTATCCATGATAATATTTTTGGTATTTAATGAAATGATCATTTAAAGTTCTCTTATCTATGCGGTCCATATTTCTTCTCTCTTTTTTATTGTGGGTATCTTTTACTCTCTTGATAAATGTTGTGATGGAAATGTCAACCTTTTATTATTCATACTTATTTACTTCATCCACGTTGTAATATTGTATATTTGTTTTTCTTTTTCTAAAGGGTATGTGGTCCATATTCTAGATATTGTTTTGAATAAGAATGTTAGCTTTTACATAATTTGGTTCTTTTCATATTTTTTTATAAGTTTATAAGAAAAAGAGGAGTACCACCTCTCTAAAAACACAGGCGGATTCATATCCTCATGAGGTTGACCTTAATACTGTAAAATCGTCTTTTAGATCAACACTCTATAAAGACATAGCAAGGAAATCATCTTACTGATCATATTGAAATCGAGAAAGAATTGGTTAGTTACTTCTCCAACCTACTCACAAACACTCAGAAAGATCGAAGTGAAGCCATCAACAAAATAATTAGCAATATTCTGAAACTAGTTTCACCATATCATAATGATGCTCTCTTAAGGCCGAATATTTGGGCAGAAATAGAACAAGCCATCTTAGAAATTCCCAAAGTAAAATCGCCAGGACCATATGTTTTTACAAACAACTTCTTCCAAGCCCACTAAAACTAGTTTCACCATATCAGAATGATGCTCTCTTAAGGTCGAATACTTGGGCAAAAATAGAACAAGCCATCTTAGAAATTCCCAAAGTAAAATCGCCAGGACCATATGTTTTTACAAACAACTTCTTCCAAGCCCACTGACCCATAATCAAGCACGGTGTTATGGATCTAGTGGAAGAATCTCAGCAATTATCTAAGGTCCTTCTAGCCCTTAATGCCACTTTCCTATCTCTCATCTCGAAGGAAGATAAAGTGTAGGACCCCAGCAAATTCCGACCCATTTCACTATGCAATGTGGTCTAAAAAATCATTACCAAAGTCATATCCAACAAAATTAAACCCATTCTCTTGCACCTCATCTCTCAGGAGAAAATAGGTTATGTAGAAGGTCATCAAATCTTAGATGGAATCATTATATCCCATGAAATGATCCATTCTCTAAAAACCACTGAAAAGGTGGGCATGCTAATCAAGTTGGATATGTCTAAATCCTTTGATAAGCTAAGTTGGTAGTACATCCACCATACCCTTCTAGCTTTTGGATTTTCTTCCACCTGGGTCAGTTGGATTATGTCTCTCACTTCTTCTAATTTCTTCTCAATCCTTGTCAATGGCTCACCTTCATCCACTTTCTCTCCATCTAGAGGAATCTGAAAAAGAGATGTGCTTTCCCATTTTCTCTTCATTCTAATGGTGGAAAGTTTAGGCAAAGCCATAAAACATGCAATCTCTCAGAACAAGATCTCAAGTCTTCGTTTCCATGGAGAGGATCTACCTAGCTCACACCAGAAATTTGTTGATGATACAATGCTTATTGGTACTCCAACAGTTTAGGAAGTAATGGTGATAAAACAGGTTCTGGCAGAATTCATGGAGGCATCTAGAATGACCATTAGTCAAGGTAAATCGCAAATATTTTTCTTTAATACTAATATAGCATTTTAAAACCACATCTCCAGAATTCTAGGCTTTCGAAGAATTTTTCTACCATCCAAATATCTTGAGGGTCCATTAACAACTAACACCTTAAGAAATGCGACTTGGGAATACCTCTTAATCAAAATGGAAAAGAAACTATCAAACTGAACATAATGCTCCCTGAATCTCCCTAGTTGTCTAGTCTTGTTAAAATTACTACTTTAGGCAATGTCCCTTTACCTTTTCTTAGTGCTAGTTTCCCCCAAATCAATCATCAAAATAGTCAGGAATCTGCAAAGGTCCTTCCTCTGCAGGGGAGAAAAAAAAGAAAATAAATGGGCCCTCATTAGTTGGGATAAAGTGCGTCAACATAACAAAGAAGGAGGTCTTGGTCTTAGAGACCCGAACACCCTAAGCACTATTCTAAGAGCGAAGACATGGTGGAGATGGATTCAAAGAAAAAATGACATGTGGGGTAGAATCTGGAAATGAAAAGCCCATAAATAGAGGATCATAATCGCATTAGACTAGAAGTCAACACAAATGCCTCTACCATTTGGAACGTTGCATGGCAGAATAAAGGCCTCATACAATATCATTGTTTTTTGGAGGTACGCAATGGCCATCACACTCTATTTTGGGACGATTCCTGGCAGCAAAATCTAGTCTGGCAGAAAAAGGACAATCTTCGTCCTCTAAGATATCTTTTGAAAAATCGAAGCTCTATCTCGATTAGTCAATATTTGGAAGAGCAGACATCAAACATCCATTGGAGAAATTGGATTCCAAGGCTTGATGAACAACAGAATGAGTACCAAACTCAATGGAAATATATTTTAGCAGAACTCAACAACCAAAAAATTATGAAACATGAGGTACCAGACAAAATGAGATGGGGACACACCACCAAAGGCAACTTCACCATCAAAGAGGATTTCAATATTCTCTCATCCTAGAATAACACCCCTCCTATTCCTAAATGGTAAATGATATGGCATCAAAACCTATGGCCCAAAATCTCACACTTCCTTTGGCTCCTGGTTCAAAATACAATCTTAACCTGGGAGAACTTGCAGAAAAGAGGCATCATCGACCCAGCTATATGCTCCCTCTACAAAAAACATGGAGAATCATCAGATCATCTCTTCAAAACATGTAGACTCTCCTCCTCTCTATGGGACAAAAGTGCAGTTATTTTAAGAAAATCAGTCTGAAATTGTACCAGTATATCCCTCACAATAAAACAATGGAACAAGCTAGAATTTTCCAATCATGTTCTATCTCGAGCCTAGTAGTTTCTTCCAGGCTCTCTCGTTTGGGAAATTTGGAAAGAATGAAATCATAGAATGTTCAAAGACACTATACATGACCCAGACTACATATGGCTTCAAATCCTAAATCTTATAAGGGAAACAGTCCTCACCAAATCATGGATAGACCAAGATTGGAAATGTTCCCCAGCGAAAGATATCATCTTGACCTCCCTTGGATTACAATAGAGCTCTCATATATCTCTAAGAAGTGTACCTAGTCACAACCCTTATTCTCCCTCTACTTGGTCTCCCCATCCAATGGTCTTTGTTAAACTAAATTGTGATGGAGCTTCAAAAGGGAACCCATGATTATCTTGTCTTGGAGGAGTCTTCAGGGATCATACATGCAAAATAATCCGAGTGTATGTAAATGGAACTGGAAATGCCACAAACAATGAAGCCGAACTCAAATATTTGATCCATAGACTCTCCATTTCCATTAGAAAAAGATACAACAAATTGATTGTGGAAGGGGACTTTGTGATCATCATCTGAACCCTGGAGAAATTAAAGAACCTCGGGAGAATTCAAACCTCCCTCTCCCTAGAGAACAACAAGAATCCATTCAAGCTGCAGAGGATTACACTCATTAGACACCTCAGGAAACTCGGGAAGTTGTAGACGCCTGGGAAGAAAAATAAGCGGTCTTCAACGACTTCACCATGCAACTTAAATACATTCAGCATCAGATAACGGCGTTGGACAGAAAAATGAACATTATAGCTGAACGAACGGTGGGAGTAACCTTCAAGGAAAGCAATGAAGCCCAGCCTTAGGTTTCAGGGACATTGTCCCTCCCTCTACTTAATTCTCTCATGCGTTGTTGCTTAGAGATTTTTTGGTTACATGATAAACTTAAGTTAATTTTGACAATCAGCATATTTTTTTTATGAACAGTGGGCTCTAAGTCCAAGGAAAAATTTGGTTTCCCTAGTGGCAGGACAATGGGCTATAAGTACGCGATCAATATGCAGCATGTTGTTGAGTTTTTAAGACAAGTAGGTGATATATACACCGTCAGATATCTCAACTTATATACCAAGATAATCTGATGGTATATATACCAATAGCCGTAGTCTTAAAGACTCTGCAGCAAGCTGCATATTAATCGCTCTCTAAGTACAAAGAAAACTTTGCTTTATTGTTAGTTTGGTTTTCCTAATAACAGGCCAGCTACAGAACCCCTGTAATTTTTGCCATTTTCTTTTAATATAATATTAAGTACGGATACCTTATTAAAAAAATGTGACTCATTCCTAATGTTAAATTTTGTTTTAACATAGGAAAAGTTGATTGCCAGTCCAAACATATTGAAATTATCATGATGTTATGATGGTATACTTTTTTAATACACTTGTGGTTATTTCCTAGAGGTAAAATCATAACCTAATTATAAGTAATTGTAGTGTTAGCCGTAGTAGTAATAGATGATTTTTGCATTTTGGGTTTTTTTAGTTTTTCATTTTAATATATTTTTACTTATTTTTTGTTATATATTTAATATGGTATTAGAGTAATAATATTTAAGGTGATGGAAGCAATGGTATAAAAGAGAGTAGTGGAAAATTTTAATGAAGAAATAAAGATACATTAATGTTTGATTGAGAAAGGTGAACAAAGTTACCAACTTAACGAGAATTTTCTGGACTTTTCGTTTTATAGAGGTTGCATTTTTACCCCTTGTTTCAAAAAGTGGTGCTACTAGTAGCACCATCTTTTTTGGAGGTGGTTACAGAAATTGACACTTGAATCGAAAAATAATGTTA
>SNQJ01S0009545.1:13225-26548 GCA_010110895.2 Picea sitchensis
TCGATCTTCCTTGGTAGCACAATCCATAGCTAGAAATGCCACGCAAATACTTGAAAACCATTTTTATTGCTGTCCAATGCTCCTTCTCTGGTTTTGACATATACCTGCTCAAAACTCCCACTGCATGTGCAATGACCAGTCTAGTACAGACCATTGCATACATCAAACTGCCAACTGCACTCACATATGGAACACGAGACATGTCCTCCTCTTCTTGTGTCTCGGGACACTGATCCGTAGATAAATTTACACCAACAAGAATAAGAACCTTGATCAGTTTACATTCTTTCATATTAAACCTCTGCAATATTGTCTTGACATATTTTCTCCGATTTAACAAGAGCTTCCTCTTTTCCGATCTCTTTTGATTTCCATGTCCAAAATGAAATTTGAAGCACCGATATCCTTCATGTCAAATTTAAAGGACAACTGAGTTTTCACATCTTGAAAAATCTCCTTGTTGTTTCCTATCAACAACATGTCATCCACATACAAGACCAAATAAATCAAATGATCACCAATTAATTTGAAATACACACAATTATCCTCTTTGTTTCTTGTGAAACCAAGTTTCAACATATAAGTATCAAATTTTTGATACCACATCCTTGGTGATTATTTTAAACCATACATGGACTTTTTCAGCTTCCATACCAACTCCTTCTTTCCCTTCACAACAAATCCTCCTGGCTGCTTCATATAGATTCCATCTTCCAGATCCCCATGTAGGAATGCTGTCTTCACATACATATGTTCTACTTCAAAATCAAATGCAAAAACAAGATGTAACATAAATCTTATAGAGGTTAACTTGTCAACAAGAGAAAAAATCTCACCAAAATCAATTCCCTCAACCTGGGAATAACTCTTTGCTACTAACCGAGCTTTGTATTTCTCCACTTTTCCTTCTGCATTCAACTTATTTTTAAATACCCATTTGCTACCAATGGGCTTTGTTCCAGTCGATAATTCCACTAGATCCCAAGCTTCATTCTTATCCAAGGCTGCCATTTCTTCGCCCATGGCCTTTTTCTAGAGATTTCCATCCTTTGAATCCACTGCCTCCCTGACAGTTCTAGGATCATCATCAATAATAGACAAATTTTTTTTTGAACGGAAATCAGATGGAGTATAACTTTTTGGTAGCCTTATTTCTTGAAACGATCTCCTCAATATTGGAGTATGAGGATCTTCTTCTTCCGATTCCTATTCTTCTGTAGAGTCTGATTCATCATCCTTTAAATCAAACTTTATTTTCTCTGGTTATTCCTTACTTGGTAGGACTTCCTGTTTAACAACATCCTTCATTTCTCTAAATAGCACATAGCAGATATACACTACCTTCTTAGTTTCTGGGTTCCAAATATTATAACCTTTGAGACCATCTTTATATCCAATATAAATACACTTTTAAGCCTTCTTATCTAGCTTACTCTTGTTTTCCTTTGGAACATGAACATATGCATCATAGCCAAATACCTTGAGATGTGTGAGAGAAGGTTTCTTACCAGTCCATACCTCTTGTGGAGTCTTGTCATCCAACACTTATGCGGGTGATCTGTTGACCAGGTAACATGCAGTACCCACTACCTCTACCCATAATTATTTCTCTAACCCGACACCACTGAGCATGCACCTTGATTTCTCCGTTAACGTCTTATTCATCCTTTCTGTAACTCCCTTCTGCTGAGGTGTATATGGAGTAGTCTTCTGCCTTGCTGTACCACACTTCTTACAAAATTATTAAAATTCATTCCCGCAGAACTCTCCGCCATTATCTGTCCTCAACACCTTAATTATTTTCTCAGTTTGGTTCTCAACAAGAGCCTTAAACTCTTTAAACATTTCAAAGACTTCAGATTTCTTCATGAGGAAATATATCCAAGTATTCCTTGAGAATTCATCTATAAATGAGACATAGTACACAAATTTTCCTAATGATGGGACTGATACATGTCCAAAAACATCACTGTGAACTAGCTTTGAAATTCCTTTTTCCCTTCATGCACCAGAGGGGAATCTTACTCGATTCTGCTTCCCATATACACAATGTTCACAAAAATCAAAATCCAGAGAGAAGTTAGACATACCTTCAACCATAACTTTATCGTGTAGTAGTCGAAGACCCTTCTCTCCGATATGTCCTAGTCTTTGATGCCACAACATAACCTCTTATCCAGAGACTGTAGGAGTTATTTCTTCTTCAACTCCAATATCAGGAACAATGGAACTATTACACCCATCACTAATAGTGCTTCCTTGCATCTTATACAGAGTTCCAAACCGAATCCCTTCAACAACACCATTTCTCCTCGAACCATTCTGTTGGTTTCCTTTTCAAATATTGTTTCTACCCCTTCATCGTCCATTTTGCTTACATAAATCAAAATTTTGGCCAATTCTGGGATGCGCAGAACACCAAGTAATGTTCTAGTCCTTCCATTTATGAGATTCAACTTGAATTTTTCTCGACCTATGATTCTGGTTGTCGAGTCATCACTTAGGAAAAAATTACCTCCATCATACCTTTCATATTCACAAAACCACTCCCTGTGGGGAGTCATATGAAAGGATGCACCTGAGTCAACCAACCATGCCTCATGATATGCATGTGTGCTTGAATAAGCCAAGTACACATCCCCTCCTTCTTCCTTGAAGCTCTTTTCTTTTGTAGAAGGAGATTCTTTGGATCCCTTTTTTTTCTCAACTTTGGATCTACACTGCTTCTTGTAGTGCCATTCTTTTCCACATATCCAATATACCTTTACAAAATTTCTGGGAGATTTCGATCTACCCTTAGACTTATATCTCCCACTTGAGAACTTAGATCTATTTATTTCGTGGGAGTGTCCTCTTGCAAATAATGCATCCGTGCTCTGTCCTTCCATATTCTTCCGTCTCATCTCCTCCGACAACAAGGATGAGACCACTTCATCAAACTTCAGGGAAATTTTATTACTACCTATGGCCACAAACAGACTATACCATGAGTTTGGTAAATAACGCAATAAACTGATACACTTATCTTCATCTAAAATTTTAATCTCAATAGATACTAACCGACTTACCACAATATTGAAGGCGTTCAAATGCTTTGCCACCGAGTCTCCATCTCTCATCCTAATGTTATACAACTTCTTTCTCAGGAATAGTTTATTTAATAGGGACTTAGACTGATACAACTTCCCCAACTTATCCCATAAATCCTTGGTTGTAGATTCCTCTGACACATTCAATAATACTGAATCTGAGAGACATAGTCAAATTGTGCTTTTCGCCTTCTGATCCAACTTTTTCCAATCATCTGCTGAAGTTCCTGTAGGTGCAGTACCTGGATCTACCACAATCCACCGATTTCTATCCACCAATAGATCTTCCATCTTGAGCTTCCATTGCTCAAAACTTTGCCCATTAAACTTTTTGATCTCCATTTTCAAATTGTTCACCATTTATTTTCACCTGAAAAATCAATACCACAGATCTCCCCCTGTAACAAGGCTTATCATAGTCCCAAGCCAAACCCTTGACCACAAAGGCACCCTCCTGGAGCCAACAAATCTCTAATACCAAATGTAGATTTTAACCTTGTACAATATTTACTGCAAACATATTTTTAGTAAAAGAACATAAAATATACAATGGAAAACACAAACATTACACATAGATTTTTCCCCTGGAAACCCAAACCGGGAAAACCAACATATTCTATATTCATTCATTTGTGATACATTGTTTACAATACACTATACATATAGGAGCCAACGACATCCAAAACCCTAACCCAATGACATGGATTATTTAACAACCCTAATTCCTTAACTGGAAATAGAAAACCATCGGCAAAAAACCATGTGCCTAAAAACCACCCAACAATGGACACAAAAATCGAGGCAACACAAAAAATGAGGCAAAAATGCAACACGTTTCCCCAGGCAATTTTTTTTTCCTTAGGGGCGCTGCCCCCAAACCCTCGCACGAGGGGTTTTCTCCCCTTACAACCACTAGGGGGGCCTAGCGGCGCCCCTATGCGCCCGGTGTAACACAAACACTTATACTCATGCAAAGAATATAACACACACCCAACATCTTTATCTACAGGGAGGGAGTGGACCTGGTGGAATTGCAACTGATTGGTGATCACGTGGACAGGTTGTCTATGTTGCGAGGACAATCTTCAAGGTATGATTCGATGTCGAATGAGGAGCACAAGGAGACTCTTGATAATGTGGTGGGCCCAAGGATTCAGTCTTGAATTTCGAGAGAAGAGAGCTATTCTCTTTTGAGCACCGACATGAGGCTCGACTGGTGTGGTCAAACCAATGCTTAGGGTGGAGTGGATTCTCCAAGGAGCTCAGGGTTTCAGGTAGCTGCCAGGAGAAGATATTCTAGTTCGAGTTCTGTGCAGGTGTTGAGGATGGATTTAGGTTCAAAGGGAGATCCTACTGAGCACATTGTGTTGGGAGAAAATGATGGAGATGGAAACAAGTACATCCCTCTCTAAGAGGGAGTGTTAGATTTTTAGCTCGGGAGGTACTTCGAATGTTTTGTTTTGTATGCAGATGTAACCTTATGTTAACACTACTAGGCACTTGACTTTGTAATGGGTTTTTATAAAGTTGTGATAAAGTGGTTATTTTATTAAAGTGACTTTTTAATGAAGTGTACCTTTTAATATTAAAGTGACTTTATTTCATAAAGTGCACTTATGTAATAAAGTGAAATGTACTTTAATATTTTAAGTGATTTATTTTTGGAGGGAATGAATCATGACCCTTGATCTTGTAAAGGAAAGATTAGATCTTGGCCTTTGGATTTAGGATTGGGGGAATGTGAAAAGACACTTGGGAGGTAAAAGGTCATCTTCAGATTTTATAAAAGAAAGCATTGGGTAATGTGCAATACACAAGAGAAGGAGATTGAGAGAGATTTTCGAGTAGGCTTGAGAGAGGAAAGTTAGGGCAACACCATCACTTTATAATAAAGTTATTAAGTGAAAATAACATGGTATAATGATATTCTATTTTTTACTTATGATATGGCATGGGGATAATGCCAAAGTCATGATCCCAATAAAAGATGTGGTATAGTATTTATATCATAACCTAAATATTTGAAGAGAGATGTATGAGGAATATGGGTATAATATGACATGGGATTAGTTGGTTTTCAAAATTTATTGACTTACCTTTTATTTAAGCTATGTAGGTAAGGTGATTTATATGACCACAAAGGGTGATATAAGGGTCCAAAACATATGTGGTGTCAACATGCTAAATGAAAAATATGACAACGCTAATAAGATGAGGAATGGGGAAAATTGACCATTTTTGGTGATATGTCAAGAACCACAATAATTGTGCCAAATACTTCATCAATAGTTCTAAAATTGTATTGAGCTTGTTCTTATCCGAAATGAAACCTATAACCTATCCAACAATCATTGTCATTATCCATTAACAAATACTTGTAGTAATTTCTAAAGTATTATTTGAGTGGCAAAAACAATTCAAGGACATATTATTTAAAATGTGTAGTAGCTCAACGAGGATGCATAAGAACTTGTTCGAGGAGTTTGAAATGAGAGGGAGCTTGGAAATACTTTTCTAGATAGAAATTTTGACCAAAATGGTGGTCAACATATTCCAACCAACAGATGCATGTCACTTGCAGTGGTGTGCAAGCTTAAGTAACTTTGGATCACATGACAATATACTGAAATGGATGGGGATTAAGGATCGAAACGACTGACACATATCAACAAAATGTCCTACTTTTCCATAGTTAAATCATCTAAAGGGAAGCTTACCTTTATATTTTCTGGATCTTTTCTTGAGTTTCCTCACAAAATGGGCTTCCATTTCATCTGATTCTTGGTCAGAACTATCACTTGATTCATGCTCTCCGTTCTTTGTCTTATTTGAGTCTTTGAAGGATGCTTCTTTCTTTGATGGATTTTATTTCTCTATCCTCATTTCATATTCTGCGAGGATCCCATGCAATTCATCTATTGTTAATGAATCAAGATCCTTCATTTCTTCAATGGTGGAAACTTTGGAATCAAATTTTAAGGGGAGTGGCTTTAACACCTTTTTTTACAATCATCAGTTCTTCAACCTTATCACCAAGTCCTTTGATGGCGTTCACAATTTCATTCAGATGAAGAAGATAGACTGCAACATTTTTCTTGCTCTCAAACTGTCTTCATTGATGTTTACGATTTTTCTTCTTAACCTTGGCATTTCCTTCATAGATATTTTGAAGCTTGTCCCAAATTTCGTTTTTCGATCAACAATGCATCACCTTGAAAAACTTGGATTTTGATAGACCGCACAAGATGAAATTCATAGTTTTTTCATTATGTTCACTAGGCTTCTTCCCAACCACATATATTGGTGGAGTTGTTGGGGTTGTATAACTAGTCACGAATGATTTCCAAATATCAAACACAAGGGACATTAGATATGTTCACATCCTTATGCTCTAGAATGCATAGATTGTGATGTCAAAAAATGGAGCTCTGTTTGTATAGAAACCTTTCTATCCAACCATGTGTGCTCCCAAGATGTATATTCTATTGGTTAGACTGTTTCCAAAGGAACTTGCTATGATACCAATTTTTGATAACACACTTATACTGAGAGGGGGCAGGGTGAAACAATATAAGATTTTTTTTTACTTTTTCAAACATTCATCAACCATAAGAAAACAATAACATCATGGAACACAAAATTTACGTGGAAACACTTTCTAGAGAAAACCACAAAACTTCTCTTTATAATTCTTTGTAGGAACCAACCTACTGTTACAAATATTTGTAGGCACCAACCTACTAGAGACACCAATCCCCACTGATACAAATCCTGGTAAGCATCAACCAACTCTTGCATATATTCGTATACACCAATCTAATGGAGACACCAATCCCCATTGCTAAGCACCAACTTAGAAATACACACCAATCTCTTTCATATCTTTGTAGACACCAATCCCCATTGCTAAGAACCAAATTATCAAGAGACATCAATCTCTTATAGATCTTCGTAAACACCAATTTACTGAGCCACTAATCCCCACCGCTAAGCACCAACTTAGCAAGAGACACCAATCTCTAAGATGAACCAACTTTCATTGAGTCTGCTTGTTATTTCTTACTTCACCAGGTATTCTCACTACTTCTACCTTTACCAAGTCTACTCACTACTTCTTCCTTCACTAGGTGTTCTCACTACTTCTACCTTTACCAGTTTTTACCAAAATTTGAATTTCCAAATGGAAACTTTCCCAAAGCTTGCTATTTGGGGCCTCTTCCCAAGAACAGACTTATACAACATGCCACATATCCAATTTTGAAATTCTAATTCATAAATTTTAACCTGAGATACCTCTGTATGTATCCTCTTCTCTCTAAAATTTCCATAGTCTGAAAAGTCCCCAAAAAGAGGTTATAGTGAAAATGCCAATCTGACTTGTTTGAAACTGATCCGAGAACCATTCAAAAACCCTATCTTCCATAGATCACATTTCAAAAATTATAGTTATCCAACATCTAATATTTTTACCACATGTACACCACGCTCTCTCCTCTATCTCTACAAAATATCAAGGTTTGAAACATCCCATAAAATAAGTTATAGAAAAAGTTTCAAGATGACCTGTTTGAAACTAATTTCAGGAGAATACATGAACCCTAACGTCCACAGGGAATATCTATGAAATTATAACGAAAACACATTTGAAAGTTTTACCACATGTACACTAAGATCTCTCTTCTATCTATACAAAGTATTAGGGTTTGAAACATCTCAGAAAATAATTTATAGCAAAATTTTCAAGCTAGCCTATTTGAAATTGATTTTAGGAGCATTCATGAACCCTAAATTCCTCATGGAATATCTCCGAAATTATAGGAAAACAAAATTTGATATTTTTATCACATGTGCAAAAAAATCTCTCCTATTTCTTAGTAAAATCTTAGGGTCCAAAACTGTTGGTTGTGGAGCCGTGTTTATACCCCATGACTACTTTACACCCCAGAATAATGTACACTCATCCACGCAGGGGAGTGCAGGGGGGGGTTACCCCGCCTGCGGGGTCTGGGGGCAAGCGCGCCCTCGAAGGAAAAATTTCCGTTTAAATGTATATTTTAATTTCATAGTAAATATGGACTGTTCATTATAAGGTCACAGATCTGACGGTAGAAGTTATGTTAGGGTTTTTTTCCCTAGAAGACAACCCTCCTTTATGAGGGAAATGTATTGCGGCTATGAATTATTGCAAATATTGTATTTTGAGTGAGGAGACTGTGAGATAAATAAGATGAAGTTACAACAGGTGTGTTGTAGGTTGTATCCCTTCATTTGATGGATAATAATAAATGAAGGACTTAGAAATTTATCTAGTGGACGTAACCCACACTGGGTCAACCATGTATATCTATGTCTCTATTGTATGTGTAGCTTATGTGTTTTATTTTCGCATTTGTTTTATTTTATTGCTCCACGATTATGTTTTTCTAACAAAAACATCTCATAAAATAATTTATAGAAAAAGTGTTGTTTGAAACAGATTTCAGGAGCATTTAAGAACCCTAACTTCCAAAAGGAATATCTATGAAATTATAGCGAACAGACATATGATATTTTTACCACATTTACACCAAATTTTCTCCTCTTTCTTTGAAAAATATCAAGGTCCGAAACATCCCATAAAATAAGTTATAGCAAAAGTGCCAAACTGACCTGTTTGAAATTGATTTTACGAGCATTCAGGAACCCTAACTTCCACAATGCATATCTCCAAAAGTATAGCTAACCAACATATTCATTTTTTACCATAGGTACAAAAATATCTCTTCTCCATAGCTTCCAAATTTAGTGTCAGAATCATCCTAGAAAAAAAAGTTATCGTGAAAATGCCAAGATGACCGAAAACTGATTTCATAACTCAATCTTTGCTAATCCCTTTTTCACACACACACAGTCTCAATGCTTTCTATTTTTATACTTTTTCATAACCCTTCATGAACGGACATGTCCATTAATTAAACAATTAATTCCCATTACCATGGGAAAATACCCCAAACCCATGGGTTTGAAACCACCATTTCACTTTTTACTTATATATATATATATATTTGAAATGCTGCATGTATTGTAATGTTGTAATATGAAATCAATGACATCATTAATCATTTAACAATGATGACAATAATTCGAACAAGATGTGGGAGGAATAGTTTTCATTTGCGCTAAGCCTCCAAGTTACTAAATTGGAAATTTGAAAGTGACTGTCTCTTGTTTGGTGGAGCCTGTTCCTTCTTCTTCTGCCATATTTTGAAAATGAGAGAAAACCCACTAGATTTGGCTAGCCATGAATTGTCGATTCTTTAGAAGTAATATCCTCCTTAAAGAAATTAGGTTCTTGGATAGGGTTTTTGTGTGATTATGATTTAGAATATTCACTAATGACCAAGCCCTTGCCCATAGTAGGATTTGCAATCGGTGGAATGATGTCAGAGATTATTTACGAATTCAAAGGAGTAGTAGTTCTAGCATAGGTCTTCTACAATTTCAGCAAGGGGACCAACCTCATGATTTTTCCTATGCTTGGTCAGTATTCCAAAATTTCCCTTGAAACTCCACCATCTACCCACTTTATTGTGAAATGTTGATTGGTTTGGATGGCTCTTAGTATGCCACAAAATAAATCTCTTGAGTTTGTTTGTCAATTTACACATCCTTCTATTGTTTATTTTTCATAAGCATTAGGTTAAGCATGAATTTAATTCCATTTTATCATTTAACCATAACCATAAATGCTGTAGCAACCAAGATCACAAGAAGAAGCACCATGCACAAGAACACAAAATGTATCCTAGGAAACCCTTCTCAACAAGGGAAGAAAACCCAGCCAAATCCTTTGCTATAATCTTCAAGAGAAAGACCTTTACCACCAAGAAAGACCTATCACACAAGAGGGTTCTCAACCCTAGAACAATAGCGCCCAATAGAGGTGTGCACCTTTTTCCAAAGAAGTGTACTTGCTGAAATTTACAGACTCACTTGAATGATATGATTCCACAATGGGGAATCATCCCTTACTTATATTAGACTTGTCCAATCAACAAAGGTATCTATTGGCTCAACATGGCTGACTTCTCTAAGTCACTTTATAATAATAATAATAATTATTATTATAATTAATATTAACAATATTAATTATCTTTTACATTTATTATTAATCACATTAAGGTGGGGCACCTGTACCCTTTACATAAAAATTAGGGTTATAGACATGTCTAACTCTTTAACAACATATAACAAAGGATCTGATACACCCACTAGTGCTCATACACTAGGGGCACATCCATAGGGATGTCATAACTCTGGCTCATTGCATTACACAGAAGAACCAGATCTACACATGTTCACCTGTGCTCATCCATAGGCACGTCCACTCTACATATCTTCTTTCCCACTGTCTCACACATGAGAATCAACTGAAGTTTTCTCGTCAACTCTGCTGCTCAGAGGAGGCTAACACATCATATTCATTTCTGTTCACATGACGATGAAACCAACACTTTGGGATTTCACACGTTCACCTTGTGCTCAGCCAAAGGCATGTCCAACTCATCAGATCACCTTTCCCACTGGATAATCATCTGGAGTTCTTCTCACTCTTTGAATGGAGGAGCTTATCTCTATGTTCCTAGCTCTGTCTAGGCAGGAACCACTTACCCTTCTTAGGGTATTTCTCTTAGGTTTGTAAGATGAGAGAAAGACTTCACATGGCTACAATGATCCACACCTCATAGGTTTGTAAGCTGGAGAATGTCTCACATAGCTTCATTCATCAACACTCCCTCTTATCTAGGGAGGCATTCCTTATCATGCCAAGTATCACACAGATGTATTTTGAATTTTATTCTTGGCTGGAGTTATCGACAGTCCCTCTCAACTAGGGAGCCATTCTTCACGAAGTTTATTTAGTGAAGATATATGCAATCTTCTCATGTGTAGGAAGGTACTGCATGTGTACAATTTTCCTCTGAATCATATCTCTGAAATAAGGATATTCCATCTCATCGTATTTCGATCCATAAAGGAACACTAGGTTCTCAAGGAGCTTTACTCATGACTCTTGGTCATCATCATATGATTGATCCGTCAAATCTTTTAATGACTATGGTTGAGTTTTAATTTTGCATGTGTTAATTATCCAATTGAGAAGTTTAATGAAAGAATGAGGAAAGAAGAGGAATTATGACAGACATAAACACATATGCAAATATGAAATGAAGTAACAAACAACAAACCATAATACGAAGATTGATAACGGAGTTCGGCACAACTTTGCCTACGTCTCCGGGCCTTTGTCTCTGTGGGGGAGGCTTCTTTATTTCTGTTCAAAAGCTCAAAAATACATCGCAGCAATGCCAATTGGCTACAAGACTGATCTGGTCATGTTCTTCCAGATCTCTAGAACCCTGCAAAGAAAACGACACGCAAAACGGACGTCCGGAGCTCCCAGAAATGGCCCACAAGCGTCTGCTCCTCAATAGCTTCCCTGCATAAAAATGGATTTGGCTTGGCTTCCCTTCAGCATAACTCTTCTCTGACTGTCCTCCATGGCCTCAATCAGGCCTGGTTTTTATAGATCTGAAGTTGGTTATCCATCTCCAACTTCCTCCCAAAATTTGGGCTCCAAAAATGCCCAATATCTCCCAATAATGGAGAAAATCCATTAATATCAGGCAAAAGTCAAATAGAAAATCCAAAACTATATAAAATAACCACTTTTTGGATTTAATTTGGGCACAAGCCCCTTATGCTGTGCRTGCGCCGCCTTGGTAGGGTCACATGGGGCCATATGGCCGAGCGCTAGCCCCTCGGGCTATGCGCTGGCCCTTCCCATGCGCGCTGGCTCCTGGTCTTCTGGCTCTACATATATCCACGGGCTAACAGTCACAACCCCCGCGCCCAAAATGGTGGATGGCCCCTGGTCCTATGGGATCCGCCCGAGATCCGAGGGCTGGTCCCTATCGCCAACTCCCCCGCGCTCGCCCGGTTGCTGTTGGGTTCTATGGTAAGCGAATAGACCATGGGCTGGGGCTTAGCCCCAACCCTTTCCGTCCCCAAATTCATATTCAACCAAATTTAAATAGTATATGTGCCGTATACATAATAAGCAACACTAGTGGCCCAGGTGGTTAGCCCAGTCCTGCTAGTCCATTGCCCGGAGGATAGGTTGAGGGTTCGACCCCGGTGAAACCCATATAATTTTACATAAACGACGAACCAACCACAAGGTGCCACGTGGCAGCCCATGATTGGGCCACGTGGAACATCAACAACCAACCAAAATCTGCCAAGTGTCGGATGCTTACTCATCCACGTGCCTGCCACCTGTCACCATACCTGCCCAGTCACTGCCCTGTCAGCCTGCCACCGTACCTGCCCAGTCACCTGCTGACGTCATCCCGTGCCATGTGTCACCCTTACAGTGGTGACACGTGTCACCCATAGATTGGTCCAACTGTCTGCCGTATGCCACATCACCTACCACATGTCATCTCCAGGGGTTTCCACATCACCTATACGACCGTACGAAATGTGCAGTCATCATGCCACGTGGCACTGTACGGACTGTACGAACTGTACAATCATCCCCTTTTTTTTGCCTATTTGGGTTTTCGGACAGAAAGCGATATCTTTCGCATACGGAGCCCATTTGACGAAGTAAATATATGGCCGAAATCACGAAGACGAGATGGATGCAATGGCACTAGTTTCGTCGAATTTCGAGCACTTTCATTTTTGAGCCTTTTTGAGCCCTGTCAGGCTTCTGGATCCGATTCTGGATCACACTTCCCCACTAAAAGACCTTTTGGTCCCCAAAAGGTTACTGACCAGTCAACAAGCTCGGGATAGGCCACCCAGCTTGTCCTCTGTCTCTAAACTCTGTCCTGTGCACCTGTCTCATCGAGATCAACTGTAACACAATCATGATAACTGACAGTATATTGTTAGCCATTTGAACCCTATTACATATTACTGAAGCCACTATCATCCATGTAGAAAATATTACTAATGACAGTATCAAGAAGATAACTGTAAATGATCTGATATACTTGAAATATTTGCACGACATGAGCTTATCTTGAAGCAACTTATGATTGATTTTCCATTCAACAATCATGTCTTGTTCTTGCTTAAGATCAATTACTTCATTTGAAACAATTATTGGTTTGTTTCTTTCTTGTACTGCCTTATTTAATTGTTCCATTGTTTGAAGTGTTTTATTTGCTTTAACATGATGAGC
>SNQJ01S0009545.1:26558-42569 GCA_010110895.2 Picea sitchensis
CTAGCCCCTCTGGCTATGCGCTGGCCCTTCCCATGCGCGCTAGCTCCTGGTCTTCCGGCTCTGCATATATCCGCGGGCTAACAATCACAACCCCTGCGCCCAAAATGGTGGATGGCCCCTGGTCCTGTGGGATCCACCCAAGATCCAAGGGATGGTCCCTATTGCTAACTCCCCTGTGCTCGCCCGGTTGCTGCTGGGTTCTATGGTAAGAGAATAGACCATGGGTTGGGGCTAAGCCCCAACCCTTTCCGCCCCCAAATTCATATTCAACCAAATTTAAATAGTATATGTTCCGTATACATAATAAGCAACACTAGTGGCCAGGGTGGTTAGCCCGGTCCTGCTAGTCCATTGCCTGGAGGATAGGTCGAGGGTTCGACCCTGGTGAAACCCATATAATTTTACATAAACGACGAACCAACCACAGGGTGCCACGTGGAAGCCCATGACTGGGCCACGTGGCACATCAACAACCAACCAAAATCTGCCAAGTGTCGGATACTTACTCGTCCACGTGCCTGCCACCTGTCACCGTACCTTCCCAGTCACTTCCTTGTCAGCCCTGCTACATGTCTGCCACATTAGCCTGCTACCGTACCTGCCCAGTCACCTGTTGACGTCATCCCGTGCCATGTGTCACCCTTACAGTGGTGACACGTGTCACCCATAGATTGGTCCAACTGTCTGTCGTATGCCACATCACCTACCACGTGTCATCTTTAGGGGTTTCCACGTCACCTGTATGGCCATACGACCTGTGCAGTCATCATTCCACGTGGCACTGTACGGACTGTACAGTCATCCCCTTTTTTTGTCTTTTTGGGTTTTCGGACAGAACGCGATATCTTTTGCATACGGAGCCCGTTTGATGAAGTAAATATATGGCTGGAATCAGGAAGATGAGACAGACACAATGACACTAGTTTCGTCGGATTCCAAGCACTTTCATTTTTGAGCCTTTTTGAGCCCTGTCAGGCTTCTGGATCCGATTCTGGATCAAGGATCCATCTCATGGTCAAGTACATATGTCAGAATCTTGTGAAGCCACATTGCTTCGCACACTCGATGCTTATATACTCTTCCTCTGTAAGGCCACAGAGTTTTGTTTCCTGCTGTATCAGGAAACCATGGAAAAATTCATGGTAGAACATCAAATGGATGTGTTCTTTTGGTCCACTGTACTTTATGCTCAATCTGAATTGACATATCCTGCAAACACAGTTTCACATTGGAGGCATATCTTAGGCCATATCCGACTTTTCCTTGTATATATCTCAACACATGTTTTGTTGTTGTCTAGTGAGTCTATCTTGGTTGACTCATGAAATGACCAGGCACATTCAGTGCATGGCATGAATCAAGTATGGTGTTAACCAGATACATTAGTGATTCAATCAGCTGTGGATCAGTCTCGTCTGAATCATCATCAAACTTCTTCTTTAAATCCATCACGGTGGATTTTTCATTCTGTCATACTGAACTTCTTTAATATTTTCAATGTATATTTTCCTTGACTCAGGAAAAATATTATCGATCCTTTGTCATACTTCTTGTCCCAATAAGTAGTGCATCATACTCAGATTCTTCATCTCGAATTCAGAAGTCAAGGATTACTTGTATCCAACAACAACGCTTTCTGAATAAGTCATCAGGATCAGGTTCTTGTCACAAACACTGTATAGGTTTGGATCAACAATACTCTTGCTGAAATCCAAAGTCATCAAGAATCTATCTGATATAGCTTCCAACTCATGGATGGTAGTATAGATGGAAGTGTATCAGTTCATTGGGTCAAGTGTCTCATCATAGACAACTCACTCTTTTTATGAGAAACTTCTCGCTATAGATCTTGTTTTTTTTTTTTTTTTTTTTTNTTTCTTGACACTTTCATCAGTTGTATGCTTGATCATATAGATCCACTTAGAAGTTACCACAAGCTTCCCTTTCTGGTCACTGGATAATATCTTATGCATCATTCTTTAAGATATTCTGGTATTCTTCTATTATGGCATCTTGTCATATCGATTCTCTTGTTGCTTCTCTATGACAAGGAGTCTCATCATTAATTAAGTGGCTCATGACTGAAGGATAGCTCGAAAATCTCTTTTTATTTCTTGGAATGTGCCTTGAGAGGCTTGTATATTTCTCTGCCTCTTGTAGACTGAGTCTAGGTAGGAATTTTATGCCCTACTGCAATATGTCTGAACATATCAACTAGAGAAACTGGATAATCTAGAGTAATGTTTGTCTCCCTCTGAATTGATGAAGCGGGAGAAGGTATTGTCTTACTATCAATATCCATATGATATTCTCTGGGTCTTTGAAAAACTGTTTCTTCTTCAAGGACAACGTCTCTGGTTGTCTCAATATGTCTTTGACTAGGAATGTCTTTGAAGATTCACTGTATCCTTTCTTCCTAAAGGATATATCTTGGACTTATTCTCTTTGGGTACATGAAAATACATTGGGCACCCAAATAAACTGAAGTGTTCAATCTCAGGCTTCATTCCGGTGAAGACTTCTTCGGGAGTTATGTTTTTCAAAGTCTGGTAAAGACTCTTGTTCTGCACATATACTGTGTCATGCATGCTTATTCCCATGGAATCCTAGAAAGATTATGATCATGCTTTGTAGCATTAGTTGTCTCAATGATGGTCCTATTCTTCTTCTTTCTCAAATGGCTTTGACTCCTTCTGAGTCAAGTGACTCCCTCTGAAGGATAAGCATATTCTTTTCTTGTTATCCCATCTGGAACAAGAAAACAAAATGAACCAACACAAGAATATATCCTAAAGGATAATAATGAGTACATCTCTAGAATCAAAACAATTTAAGGAATATTGTCACAACTACAACACCTACTTGTAATGTAGCAAACTTTTAGAAATATAGGTTAGAGGAGTGACAATTAGAACAATCAAATCTGAAGTCTTTACTTTGAGTGTGTTGTTTCTCTGAATGCATTGAGATCCCTCTGGATCCATGATTTCAGCAAAGGTTCCTTCCTCCTACAATTTCACTCATGACAATGACACAAATAATGTATACAAGTGCATACATGAGGATGCTAATATGATTTCTCCAATGACTCTTGGCTAATATCTATCCTCTAATATATTTACGAAGAAGATAAAAATAGAAGGAATATAACTTCAAGAAGCAAATAAACAAAACAAAATAGAAAGAAATATAATTGTGGAAAGCAATTACACAAAACTAGAATAAAGGAATAAATATGCAAACCTTTATTGATATTCATAATTGGATGCAATGTTCACATGCCTCTTTCTTTTCGACGAGGAAACCTCCAACATGAGAAGAACTCAAAATATAATAATACTGACTTGAAAACCAACTACATACCTTCTACTAAAATATATGGTTTTTGATTTACCAAAATCCTAACCACCTAGTGGACCTCCATTAATGAGGCATCGACCACTAACTAGACCTTGTTTAATGAGGCCACTTAAATTTATTCATTTCAAAATCTACTACCTCTTGGGGACTTATTTAATAGAGATGAACTTCAATACATTAAGTAACAATATATTACATTAAGGTATTTAGGGTGGGATCCTAACATGCCCTCCCCCTTACAAATAAGCATTGTTTTCAAGTCCGGAGATGAGAAAATTGGTGGAGAATCTCTGTTAGTTCCCATGTAGCATCTTCAGGATGTGTATCCTTCCATTGTATCAAAATTTCCTTGATAGTTCACTAGATAAGATGATGTCCATGTTTGTCCAAAATGGCCTTAGGATGAAACCAAATGGAGCCCTCCACATCCAACTCTGAACGGTTGGTTTGGACTATGTAATTGGATATAAGTATCTTCTTTAAGTGGGATACATGAAAAATTGGGTGGAGTTTAGAATGGTTGGGAGAAGCAAATTTGTAATCCATTGGACCTATAAGTTTGAGTATAGTATAAGGTCTATATAACTTAGGATATAACTTCTAGTGGCTCTTCTCCTTGAGTGAGGTATTCTTATAGGATTGAAGACACATGATCACTTAATCCCCTTCATCAAAATGGCATTCGTAGTGATGTTGATAAACCTATTGATTCATGGGATTTTGAGCGAACACCAAATTATCTTTAAGGGTACAAAGGATGTTAGCACAAACGGTTAGGGTGTTTTCCACCTCCTAAACCTTATAGAGGCTTATAAGGTATGCGATAATTGTTAGGGGAATTTGTATGTAGACTACGTCAAAGGAGATCATTTTGGTAGCACCATGATAAGTAGTATTGTACCACCATTTTTCTAGGGGTAACCACTAGACCCATCATGCTTACTATTCTGAACAACAGTAATGTAAATAATATTCCAAACACTTGTTGACTACTTCAATCTAACCATTAATTTGGGGGTGATATGTGGTGTTGAGATTTAATTGGGTACCTTGAAGCTGAAACAATTCCTACCAAAAATTGCTAGTGAAGGTGGGATTACAATTAGTCACAATGGATTTAGGCATTCCTTGCAATTTACAAATATTGTCCATGAAGAATTACTCTATTGTGGAGGCATTGAATGGGTGTTGTAAACAACATAACTGAGCATATTTAGAAAGGTAATCAATAAATACCATTATCATTGATTTGTTGCTTGATTTTGGTAACCCCAAAACAAAATCTATAGAAATTTCATCCCACACAATTACAGGAACTAGTAAGGGTTTTAAGGCTCATGGAGGATTTAATATTTGCCATTTGTTTCATTGGAAAGTATCACATTCATCTATAAAGGTTCGGATTTCCTTCTTCATGAATTTCCAAAACAATGAATGATTAATCCTATCATGTGTTTTATGAACCCATAATGACCCATTTTGGGAGAGGAGCATAATTTGTATAACACTTTGGATTTAAATGAGGATTCCCTAACCAAAAAAATATATCCTTTACAATGGATCTCATCATGTTTCCAAGTGTAACCTGGGTTTGCCCTTGGGTTGGCCTATAACTGGTGGATCATGTGGATGATCTTGGAATCCTTTGACCATTCTTGATGTACCTCTTGTAGACACCCAATACTTAGGAAAGTTAAGGAAAATATGGACCCTTCCTCATCATACTTCCTAAAGAGAGCATCAATGATCATATTTTCCTTTCCCTTCTTGTAGATAATCTCACAGTCATATACTAACACTTTGGTGAGCCAATTTTTCTACTCTAGGGAGGATAGCTTATGTTCCAAGAAATATTTCAAGTTGTGATGGCCTATTTTAATCTAGAAATGATGACCCATCAAGAAAGGACACCCCATATCAACTGCATGAAGAATAACCAACATTTCCTTCTTGTAGGTGGATTTTCCCAAGTTTTCATCACACAATTTGTTATTGTTGAAAGCGAGAGGGAATCCCTCTTTCATTAACACAACCCAAATTCCTTTGACCAAGGCATCACATTCCAAAAAAATATCTTATTGAAGTGAGGCAATGCAAGGATTGGTGTGGTACACATAGCATATTTAGAATCTTTTAAAACCTAAAAATTCTTTTCAACCACGTCATTCCAGCTAAAGACATTCTTTTTGAGTTGGTTAGAAAAATGAGCACAAATTTTACAAGAGTTTTGGACAAAATTGCAGTGGTAATATGCGAGGATAACAAAACCATAACAACCTTTAAGGGTCTTGGGATGAGGTTAATCTTTCATTACCTCAATTTTCTTAGGATCCACATGAACACCTTTCCCATTAACAATGTGCCCCAAATATTCAAATTTAGAAGCACAAAAATAACATTTGGAATGATTACAGAATAGCTGGTGATGATGGAGGAGTTTTAAGACCCGATCCACATGTGCCACATGTGCCACCCAATTTTTTTTGTAGACCAATATGTCATCAAATAAGACCAAGAAGAAATAATGTAAAACAGACTTAAGGATGTGGCTCATGAGGGTTTGAAAGGTGGAAGGTGAATTGAAAAGACCAAAGGGAATCACCAAAAACTCATAATGACCATCACCAGTGAGAAAATTAGTTCTTGGAATATAGGCTTCCTTCATGTGAATATGGTCATAACTAGAGCAAAGATCAATTTTGGTGATGAATTGTCCTCCATGTAGCTCATATAATAGACCATTAATGATTCAAATGGGAAATTTATAATTAAATGTCAAGTTGTTAAGGGTGAAAAAATAAAGACACATGTGTCAAGTGCATTTAAGGACCATGAAATTTGGAGAAGAGTAGGGGCTAGTACTACGACATATGATATCGACAACTAATAGCTCTTGTACAATCTTTTGAATTTCATTATTTTGGGAAAAAAATATGATGATATGGACACATATTGGGTGGTAGGATACTTGGAAGTATTGGGATGCTATGATCATGCTCTCCGTGTTAGGGTGGTAATAATTGGGGATGTTCCAAGGCTTCTTGGTGTTTGTCCAATACTAACTACAAATTTGAATGAAATGGATGAGAAGCACCCTAAAATGCTTGAATAACATGGAATTGTGCAATGATGTTAGGATGACCATTTTTTAGAAACTTTTCTATATAGTGGGAGATGATGATTTCTAGAGAGCTTGCTTTGAGACCTTTGAGTAAGTAGGAATTTATATCCTTATGAAAAATCATGTATAATTCTAGGCATCCCATGTTCATGGGGCCTAATATTCGTATCCCTTCAACACCCAAAAAAATATCACAACCAACCATTTCAAAGTTGAACATGTGATTTTTCAGGGAATACTCACCCATTCGAAGCTTCTAATTTTCACACAGACCAACTTTAACGTCCAAGGAGAAGAAATAATAGACAAAGCATGAAGGGATATTTAGGGTTCTTCACCTAATTAGTTAGAAAAGGAGCTTCTTCTATGATGGGAGTGACTTCCTCACGAGTCTCACCATCAAATTCCTCATTAAAAATGTCCTAAAAATGACCATAAATAATTTTTTCTCCTTACATTTATTCCATAGAGAATATTTTTCATCATAGTTGTAGTAGAGACCCTTGAGTTTATGTTTTGTAATTTCAACCAATGCAAATTTATGGACCTTGTGTGGTGGATTAGATTGTTGAGGAGCTACCATATTTGGGAGGGGACATGGAGAAAATTTGGGGCATTTAGACTGAGCATAGGATATAACTTGTGCACAACATGCAAGATGAGTGGCCTCAAACCAAATAGTATTGTGGTTCATCTCTACACGGGCTACGATTTATTCCTTAAGACCATTGGTAAAGCATTGCTTAAAAAATTCATCAGTTAAATTTCCTATTCTAACAACCTAATGTTCAAAAACATTAATATAATATTCCACCATGCTGGTTTGGAACAATTTGGTAACATGGCCCCAAACAATTGTATCTATGATAGCAAATAAGGCTTTCCCAAAGTGCTTCCATGCAGTGGCCCCAAAAGATGCATTCTTATTCCATTTTCACCACTGCCAACTTTCCCTATCTAGATAGAGGACCCCAATTCCGAGTTTCATTGGTTCATATATTATGGAATGAAAGGATAAGTTTTGTTCCATTTGGTCAACTCAATCGGTTATATCTAAACCATCAAAATTATCCAGGTTAACTTTAGGGAGGAAAGGCATCAAATTGTGGGAACATTTAATAAATGAGAAGTTATTAGTGGGATATTCTTCATCCTCAAGGTGCTTACCCTTGTGGTATCCTTCACCAAATATAATGTTACCCTCCTTAGGCTTACTATTCAAATTTGCAATCTTATCAAGACAAAGGCCAACTTGTGAAGTGAGGGAAGGCATATTGGTTTCCATTTTATTAACTGACTGGGAAAGAGATTCAACCATTTTTTGCACTTCCTCTATGGTTGACATGCTATGGGTATTTTTCATGGGACCACTAGGTCCAATGAAGAGGTTATCTAAGAGTTATCCCAACATGATCAATGTCTTGAGATGAATCTATGGAGAGGGGTCACAAGTAATGGTCCGAGTGATTCCACATAAAAAAATGTTTATTGTAGAGTGACACCATGACAATTAGTGTTGTGCAAGAATTATTTTGAGATAGGTGTCCTGTAATGGTGTTGGTAGGCCCCATTATTTTTTTTAATATCTAGGGGGTATTATTCCATGCTGAGTATTATTGCACTAATGAATACATAACCTCCTAATATTTCAAGTTGTGTAGGAATTTTGCTACTTGTGCTATAGAATCTAGGGTTCATAAGAAGAGGCTAGGGTTTGTAGGGTCCTAAGGATAGAGGAGTGTCAATTTATACATCTCTTTGATATGCCAAAGGGTTTCCAACAATAGTACCTGGCCAAATATTTCAAAACACCAACTAAGGAGGACAAATTGTACCCTTATCCATACTACCCGATTCCCTTATACGCGAGAATGATCTCCCTTGGTGTTGTTATTAGTGTAATATAACAACATGATAGTTGACATGATTATGTAAGTATATTTTTAGGTGCACTTAGGTGGATTTAGATATACCCAGGTATGTGGAAGAAAATTACGTATATAGGTGCAATCTAATGCGATACTAATCAAAGGGGTACCAAAAAAGGTTACAAGGGTGTCCAACCAGATGATGCCTCTTGTATGTTTTTCATGCATTCTTCCTTAATTACATGGTTACCCATTAAATGATAGATATCTATGTTATTTAAATATGCTAGAACACATTGTTATCCCCAACTCCTAGGGATAACTAAGGAGGTGATGTCTCGAGGCCCTCATGTTGTAGACATGGAGTACCGATAGATAACATGACCAACAATGTCCACTTTCACATACAGAGACCCACCTTGCCACCACAACTCTATGTTCATCATGACGGTATCCACCACATCAGCTGGCTTTCAGAAGACATTGGGTATTTCTCCATGAGGTACAAGCTAGGTATTATGGTGAGTGTCATTTAAATATTTGAGGCATATGAGTTTGTTTCACATCAACTGGCTTTCAGAAGACATTGGGTATTTCTCCATGAGGTACAAGCCATGTATTATGGTGAGTGTCATTTAAATATTTGAGGCATATGAGTTTGTTTCATATATTACTGCTTTTTATTATGTAACATTTTCTTGGACATTATGCGCTTTGCCTTATTTTACTTTGGTAGTTGACATTGCACCTTAGAAAGTGGGTCACCCTTAGGGATAGGTTTTCTACTGGGAGTTCCTATTGATGAGTCATCATTCCATTATTGAACATACTTGTCACTTTCCACACTTCATCACCTCATCTCCTTATCTTTTGGGATTTTCGGGTAAACTGACCCAAGAAGGGCTTGCCCCTCATTTCATGGGAAGAAGGGGTTGAAGGCCCTGTTGACCGCCCATTTAGCATCGTTGGTCAAATCCATGTGCCATGAAGAGATGCATCATCAGATGCTCATTTGTTGAAGACTTTGGTTCTACAGGGCATGTTTGGCCACAACAATTTGTTTTTTAATTGGAATTTCCGCACCCCTGCGTGGGTTAATAATGTAATAGGTCTGCATGAGTCATGTATAAGTCAGTTACCTTGGGATCGGTTCAATGGGAGAGTTCCTTTGACTGAGGGTTTTTTATCTTCAGGTTATAAATTGGGCTTTTTAGCCTTATTTATTTCCCTTGAGTTTTTCCCTCACACTTGCAATAATTCCTCCAAAGTGGTGAATGACGTTCTAGTGGGCTTATGTTTTGGTAATTGTTATAGGGAATCATTGTAAATGACCATGCAAGACATCTTATAAATTTTCGCGGAATTCCATCGAGTCTAAGTTAGTTTTTTTTAATTAATTAATTTTTAATTAAATTTCCCTAAGTTTGGAGGTTTAATTATTTAATTAATTAATTATTTTTGATTAATAATTGTAAAAACTAGGTCCTTGGAATTTTGATAGGGGTATTTGTGCTCAAAATAAATGGAATAACACCCCCCTACATCCATGGACCAAGTTTCAGCTTAGTCGGACAACTTTAGCCATTGGTTTGTCCACCCGGAGTGTCAGTCAGTCTAAAACAACAATTTTAATTGCTAAAGTCCAAACATGGCAAAATGTAAAAATTGTAATAATGAGTTAGAGGATGTGAAAAGATGAAATTATGGTTAGAGAGAGACCCCCTAATCATAACATGAACCTCCCAACCTTGTCTAATCCTTTTCCACCTCTCCACACTCAAAAGTTACATCCCCCTAGGGGGATTGGCGTTTTTTTTCTTGGTGGTGGATGTCGTGACTTAAATGGGGCCCCCTATCATGATTTATGACTCTATTTAACCCCCAAATCACCTCCTAGGGTGATCCCACTCCCATTTTCTCATTAATCCCCCTCCATTCCTTCCATTTTACCCTTTTTTTGCACCCTCCAATAGGAGTTACACCCCCCATCTAGAAACTCCACAAATGCTTTTTTAAAAATTATTTGAGACCTCTCACCTTCCTTGAAATCAATACCAAGGACTTCCACACCTCTTTTCTTGATCCCAACACCTCCTACATTTTTCTACACCCTAGATCTAGCTTTCAAACCCTAGATGGTGCGCCCTAGCCTTCAGATCTACTCATTTGCTTGGTGGACTCTTTGCTTAGATCCAAGATAGGTAGGTTTTCCTATCCAAGTATAAATAGATCTCCTTTATCACTCCCAAGACACCATATTTTGAGCTATTGTTATGCTACTTGATTTTCATCTCTCTCTCTCTCTCTCTCTCTCTCTCNTTCTTTTTGTAACTGGAATTTCCGCACCCCTGCGTGGGTCAATAATGTAATAGGTCTGCATGGGTCATAGTTAGGTCAGTTACCTTGGGATCGGTTCATTGGGAGAGTTCCTTTCACCGAGGGTTTTTTATCCTCAGGTTATCAATTGGGCTTTTCATCCTTATTGATTTCCCTTGAGTTTTTCCCTCACACTTGCAATAGTTCTTCCAAAGTGATGAACGACGTTCTAATGGGCTTATCTCCTAGTAACTATTGTGAGGAAATGATGTAAATGACCATGCAAGACATCTTAGAAAGCCTCGCAGAATTCCCTTGAGTCTAGATTAGTTTTTTTTACTTAATTAAATTTCCCTAAGTTTGGAGGTTTAATTATTTAATTAATTAATTATTTTTGAGAAAAAATTGTAAAAACTAGGTCCTGGGATTTTTGATAGGGGTATTTGTACTCAAAAGAAATGGAATGAGACCCCCTACACCCTTGGACCAAGTTTCAGCTCAGTCGGACAACTTTGCTATGGGTTTGTCCTCCAGGAGTGTCAGTCAGTCAAAAATATCAATTTTAATTGCTAAGTCTTGACATGGCAAAAAATGAAAAATTGTAATAATGACTTAAAAGGATGATTGAAGGTGGAAAAAAATAAGAGAGAGGTTTCCTAGCCTAAACCTACCCACCCAACTTGCTTTAACCCTTTTTCTAGACCCCTCACCCCCTCACCCACTCAACCCTCACGCCCTCCTAGGAAAGTTACGCCCCCCTTAGTGATTAAATGATGGATTGAGTTTCTAGAAGGGGTGGTGTGCCTTCCTCTTGGGTGGTGTGCCCTCCCTTACCCCCCACGTCTCTCCTTAACTCACCATGCTTGGTGATGGACACTTGGCATTGATCCAAGAGGGGTGAGTTTGCCTCTCCAAGTATAAATAGATCCCTCTCCTCACTTCCTCTTCACCATATCTTGAGCTATTGTTATGCTACTTGATTTTCCTCTCTCTCTCTCTCTCTCTCTCTCTCTCTCTCTCTCTCCATTATTCCATTTTTCCATTCTATGCTCTTAGGGTTTTGGAGTATTTTCTCTCCAAGATCTATTTTCTTGAGTAATAATAAAGGAGAAAATTTGGAGGATAACTAGAGGAGCAATGCATATGCTTGATCTTATTATGCTTATGAGGTAACATTGTATCAATTTCTTTGGGTGATTGCAACTTTTGATCTTAGGTAAAGTGTTATCTAAGTAGATCTATTAATGCATATGTTTATGGGTTTATCTATCTTGATGTATTAGATAGGATTGAAGTGTCATTTTATTTACATACATAAACATATTATCTCTTGTATGCACATCACTTAAGGAAGTTTTGCAGGTTTATACTTCAAGGGTTTCATTGGGAACTCCTTCAAGGAGAAGGGTCTCTTGAGGCACTCTTACACTCCATTTCTCTAACCCTTTACTCTTCATATATATTACTTTTCATACACATTCATTTTTAAGCTAGAATAACATGTTTCGGTAGGTCATTTATATACAATATACTCTCTTTTTCTTGTGCAAAGTTCTTTCCCTAAAAAAGCAAGGGTTTTCCATCATTTTTCTTGGTTGTGTGTAGCTTTTCTAGCAAGCATAGCTTGCTGGTTTTGCAGGTTTCAGATCTGATTGAGAGGACTATTGGCTTCCCAAAGTACATCCACACAACACTAGAAGGACCTCCAAGGGGTTTGGTAGCTATCTCTCAACCCTACCTTGCAAATTTTCATCATTCTGGTACGTTTTTGCCTCTTTTTCTTGCTTGTAGTAGCTTACACTTGTAGAGGAAGAAGTGGTACGACCTTCCTCTTTGTGTGAGCTTGTTGGGTAGTGTAGATCTAGCTAGGGTTTCATTTTTAGCATTTTGCTTTTCCTTCTAGCTAGGATGTGAGGTTTAGAAGGTGAGGGGCACCTTCTCAACCTAGGACGTGGGGTAGGTTTATCTCTTGCTTGCTTAGTTAGTCTACTCTCTTGGTTTTTCTCTCTCTTAATATTTTACTTGTTTGCCCTAATCTCTAAATCTTGAAAGAACTTAACCTAACTAAGCAAAACCTAATTAATTTCCTACCTAGTTGGGAGAGGAATACCCCAATAGGTAAGGTTAAGTGGTTGATGATGTGATTAATGATCTATGGATTAATGCTATCATTGTTTTAGATTTAGATCAAACACATAATCATTGTCTTAAGCCTATTGGGAGGCATAATAAGTAACCTAACTCGATCTTTACTTGCTTAGTTAATCTTCAAGTCTTTTCTTCATGCACTTGTTTTAGATCTTAAATGTCTTAATCTCTAAGTTCTTGAATAAGTGAATGGTTTATCTCTCTATTGCTTATATCTATTGGAAGCCACTTGCTTGGGCTTGAATGTTTTTTAATGGTTAAGTAGGCAAACACACTAAATTTTCTTTCCATCTCTTGAAGGCAAGTTGTCCTTGCCATTGTGATTTTTCTTTAATAGCAAGCTCATATGTGGATGTGATAATCTAAATATTTTCAGCCATCTTTATTTTATTTACATGTGTTTATATTCCTAATGACATAAGCTTGAAGAAATACACTTAAAATCTCATAATAGTTTCGGCCATATCACTAAATCACACTTTAAAAGTGTCTTAAAATCTTCAAAACACTCTAATAATCACCTAAAAGTCTACCTAATCAATATCTATACTTAATAGACTATTTAGGGTACCTTATACCACCATCTTCACCATATAAAACGGGGCTCGAGGAAAACAACGGAGGGTAGTGGCAGGGGACTGTCTTGTGGCGCACCAGGTGTGTGTCCTCTCCGGGAAGTACTCTTGTTTTGGGCTGACCTGTGAAGCTAGGGTGGAAACACTTATTGAGCATCCAACAATTATTTGGAAATATGAGGAGGAGTCTTTGGTGAAAGCTTTAATAAAATTTGATAAATCTTAAGAAAGCCTAATAATTAAACCCTGGACCAAACCTAATAAACTACTTGTGGGTTTAACAACTAAGAGTGTGGATCATCTTCAATAATATTTATAAAAATTGTGCTTAAATCTTCTAAATCTTTGGAATGTGTTGATGATAATCTCATAAATGTGGTGATGTGATGTGATGCTTTAGTCTTTTGATATCCCCCACACATATAAGTAAAAAGTGGTTAGCTTTCTTGTTGTATCTTAGATATTCTTTATTTGTAAATATTGCATCAATTACTTTGTGGATATCTCATTTGTGAATAGATATTTTGTAATTCTTTTGTAAGTAATTGTATCTAATATTCATTGGTTTAATTGATTCTTTTGTAATCTTGGAAGTAACTTGTAATCTACTTGTAACGAAACACCCCTTAACATAGTTGACCCCTTGCCCAATCTTTAGGCACTAGTCTTAGTTGACCTAGGGAAAAGGCTTGCTTTTCATGCTAACCCTTGAACCTTGCATTTTTGCCTTAGCATCTTAGGATTAGAATCCCCCCAAACCTTGTAAATAATTAAAACTAACTCCTAGAACTTAACTTTAACACATCTAGTAACTAAGGTCTACCCCCTTTGACTTCCCTAGGAGTAAGCCTAAACGGAAGAGGTTCCGGTGAAAGTGACAACGTGGGCTATGAACCTAGGCATTGTGCCTCCAAGGACACACTAAGTGAGCCGGGCTTAGATCACGTTTGCAAGTGTGTATAAGGACGGAAACATCTTTGGCATCGTTGCTGTGGATAAGTCATTTATCCTTGGTCAAAACAACTATTTTTTTTTTAAGAACTAATAATTCTTTGAGCTTGAATTGGTTAGCTTTGTGTGATTCTTTTCCAAGTGGAGACTCCATTGAACAAATATATCAAGTATACTACAAGGAGCAATCCTTGTTGGCTGCTTGAAATTCTTGGGGAAGAAGCACTCATTGATGTCCAAGGCTTGTTCCAAACTTAAACAAATTAACTTTTGCTTCCTTCTTGTTTTTGCTTTATTTGATGCTCTTGTTTATCTGAAATAAACTTGGTCATCTGGCGACTCCACTTTTAAATAATTTGAGGAGGTATTTTGCAAGAAGGAATTCCCGGCTTGTTTTGCTTCATCCTTGAACTCGGAAGAGTTTGTGGGTGAAGTTAGCAAGTTTCCCTTCTTGTCGGATCCTTAGTAATTTTGGGGTCCCAGTATTTTTATTTAGACCTTTGTTTAATGATCTAGTTAGAAATGGATGATTTTTACAGTCCTATTGATTTCTCATGATTTGTTGGTTACCCTCATGATATATCTGAAGATGTTGCTGATAACATTCATGACTATAATAATAATGATGATGCTAGTACCCACATCAGGGCCTTCACATGATGTATCGATAAATTGAAAGATCCACCTATTTATGAGGATTTGTTAATCCAATTGTTTGTTCTGACTCTTGCTGGTGAGTGGTCTTACAATTGGTTTCATGATTCACCTGATAAGAGGTTCAAGACCATACATGATTTGTTGCATGCCTTTTTGGAAAGGTTTGGGCATGATCGGAATGAAATTTACAATGAATTAGTTGATGATTTTATGGAAACATGGAAGAGGAAAAATATTCTAGCTATTGAAACAACTAGTTCGGATATAAAGATAGATACTCCACCAAATCCCATTGAGGAACTTAATGAAAAAATTCAGAACATGCAACTTCCCCAGGAAGAACAATGTGAAACCATGAATGAACAATTTATAGCCTTGGAAGATCTGTTTGAGACCATGGAAGCTGACTTTACAGAGACTTATATGGAATATCCGGACCCCCCTTGAACTTGAGCTTGACAATGAAAAAGATGAGGAAGTTCATTGGGAAATTCCGGATGAGTCCATGGATGAGGCAGTCATTTATTTTGAGGAGGTAAAGGAATTTGAATCGGAAAGTGTTGAATATTTAGATGATTCAAGTCCCCACCCTCCTCCTGAGGAAACAATCTTTTTGAAGGATAACTTTGAAAATCTTGAGGAAAACAATATGATGGTTCCTGTGGTATGTTCTTTTTCAACCTCTCAACCAGAAGGTGAGTTAACGCAGAATTATGTGGAAGTGGGAGGCAACTTCAGTTTATCAATGTCATATCATTATGAGTATTGGTTGGCCTCCCACCTTGACAGTCATGAGCAACAAAGTATTCAGTGTTTACACGACTTGTCATATTCCGATGTTTGGTTGAAAGGAGGAAGGGGCATGATTCTTGGCTGGTTCTTCCTCACAAAAAGTTCCAAGTTAATAAAACTTGGGAAGGGGTCTTCTGTGAGTCATCCTGGACTAGGATGTTTCAGACACTCGTGGCATCATTTCATCCATTATATGGATGGTTTTAACATATCTTTAACCCTT
>SNQJ01S0009545.1:46541-57810 GCA_010110895.2 Picea sitchensis
ACCAAACCTAATAAACTACTTGTGGGTTTAACAACTAAGAGTGTGGATCATCTTCAATAATCTTTATAACAATTGTGCTTAAATCTTCTAAATCTTTGGAATGTGTTGATGATGATCTCATAAATGTGGTGATGTGATGTGATCCTTTAGTCTTTTGATATCCTGCACACATATAAGTAAAACGTGGTCAACTTGCTTGTTGTATCTTAGATATTATTTATTTGTAAATCTTGCATCAAGTACTTTGTGGATATCTCATTTGTGAATAGATATTTTGTAATTCTTTTGTAAGTACTTGTATCTAATATTCATTGGTTTAATTGATTCTTTTGTAATCTTGTAAGTAACTTGTCATCTACTTGTAACGAAACACCCCTTAACATAGTTGACCTCTTGCCCAATATTTAGGCACTAGTCTTATTTGACCTAGGGAAAAGGCTTGCTTTTCATGATAACTTTTGCACCTTGCATTGTTGCGTTAGCATATTAGGATTAGAATCCCCCCAAACCTTGTAAATAATGAAAACTAACTCCTAGAACTTAACTTTAACACATCTAGTAACTAAGGTCAACCCCCTTTGGCTTCCCTAGGAGTAAGCCTAGACGAAAGAGGTTCTGGTCAAAGTGACAGTGTGGGCTGTGAACCTAGGCATTGTGCCTCCAAGGACACACTAAGTGAGCCAGACTTAGGTCACGTTCGCAAGTGTGTATAAGGAGAACAACATGCCCAAAGGATTGTAAGATGGAAAAAGATAAAATCCAATCATTAAAATTCTATATTCTCTACCAAGGATCTCGAGGACAATGAAATGTCTTTCATAAGAAACTGATGGGATCTGTAAAAAATAACTAATACAAAATGCAAACCAAGGTGGAGCATGTGTAGGCACTATTTTTTAATGCTTAGGTAGAATCCCCAAACATGTTTCAACTTGGGGAAGCATGATGTGACTAGGGTAGAGTCAAGGTGGTAACAATTTTTCATGCTTAGGTAGAATCCCCACCTTGGATTCAACTTGGAGACATCTTAAAATAATAAAAGGAAATAAATGTTCTTGGAAAAATGTTGCATTGAAAACGAAGGTGAAACACACCCTCTACAAAGGTGCATATAGATGAGATACTACAACCCCTTGTATGTCATGAACCCCATGCCCAAAAGTGTTCCCCCCATCCATGACACCTCTTCCACATGGCTTAGAAAGATGTCTCCTTTGGAAACACTCCTAAAATTGAGGAACAATTCACCCAATAGGTCGCTTTGTCAACCCTCCCATAAACTTGAAAAGTTTCTTAGGGTCTTTGATATTTATTTTTATTTTGATGAGGTAGTTTGGATGTGCTTGCTTATATGCCTCTTTTATTGATTTGATTTACTCATCATGATGCATTTGACTTGAGACCCTTGGAGGACATATCCATTTGTCTTTGCAGGAACTGGTTGGTGGAAAATTTTGGGAGAACAAGTCTAGCTTAGGATTCCATGGGGATTGAATCCCATAGGTTGGATTCCAAGGACCCACACTCCATATATTGTGACATGCCTTTGGAGGACTACAATACACCTTGGAGGATATTACCTAGCCCCTACATTCCAAACGACTTGCTTGAAAGGGTCAAAACGTCACCCTTTAAGGGCTTGACATCACCCTAGGGCTAGGGTTTGGTGGTGATGATGGAAATTTGGAAATTTTTGAGGAAGAGGATTGTGTATCATGGAATAAAGGATTAGGTTGAAGACAATTGGCCTTTGGAGGCCTAGCTCTCCCTTCTCCAACTCAACGAATTGACTAAAAGTGCCAAACGTTGCTCAAAAAAGGGGTGACATCATGTTTGTAGGGTTTATCTTATGTGAAAAATATGAATTAAATATTGCAAAGAGGAAAGGTAAGGGCTGTTGACCCATTATCTTGTGTTTTACCCTAATTTTTGTGGACAAACATGTTTTAGAATATTTTGTATAAATAGAGATCAACTCTATTTAATTTTGAAATAACTCTCCCATGTGGAGAAGTATACTTGATTGAAATTTGTGCCCTACTTGAGAAACTCTATTTATATATCTTGGTTACATTATATTGTGATGGATCATCTTTGGTATTGTTTGTATGGATTATGTGCTATCTCTCTTGGATGCTTGTTTCTTTCTTTCTGGTGGAATTTGCTTGGTGAATTAGGGTTTCATCTTGTTAATTCTTCAACTAGGTAAGGATTTCATGTTTATTTATCTTTTTTATTGGTTGTAAGGTTAATGTGATGATTTATTGGGGAGTATAAGGGCATACAACCCCCTCCAAGTCCATTTTATTTTTTTGAAATAATTTTTGGCGCAAAGGATACTAGGAGGAGTAAAAGGGTTTACACCCTCCTAGGTTTTCCTTGTTGGTTAGGGTTTTCCTTATGGATTAAAAAGGATTATAACCCCAAGGAAATAATTCATACAACTTTTTTAATCAAGAGATTTAATTTAACCAATATAAATACACTAATATTCATGCATTGGCGAAGTAAATTGTTGTATTGGTAATCGTAAAAAGTGGAGATATTGAGATTGTCTAAGTTGGAATTTGTTCCTTGAGTTCTAAGCTTTCTAAGGCCAAAAACGTGTCATGTTTATTCAAGTAGTTCTTGCTTCTGTTACAAATTTATTCTACAACCACTAGGGCTGAAGAAAACCCTAAACAACTTTCTAAATAAATCTCTTTTGAACTGTCAACAATTGCTAGTAATTTGCCCCTATCGTCTACTAGTTCCAACGCACTTTTTGGGTGTATTATTTGAAAGTTTTGGTGGCTTATTTTTCTATTTTAACAAATTTTTTGCTACAACCATAAGGATGATAAAGTATCTCTGCAACAGTTTTTTAAAACATGCTTACTTTTATGCTAAAGTATTTCTCTTTCAATCTTGAGTTATACCTAGTTATCATTATATTGACTTTTGGAATTTATTTAGCAGCTCTAACAACTATTTTATTTCTGCTATATATTTTTGTTGACTAATGAAAATAGGGATAGCAAGATTAACTTGCTTTTCCACATAACATATATCTTGTACAATTGGATTTTCTTGTGTCTCGGGCAGGTACAAAGACTTTCCACAGGTACTCAAAGACTTGGGAACCTTAAAACACTTCTGAGACGTGCCATCAAAGCCTTCCTCCACTTAGAAAATAAACCTATAGAGGCATTCATCTCATAATATTACTTTCTATACCATTTCCCCTTAGGGTCACCTGATATCCCCCCCTTGAGGTGATCACTTCACCTATAAATTGACGAGAATACCTATCTAAGGTGAGAATGGGTAGGTGTTCTCTTAGTTTTTTCCATATTATGGTCTAGGTTAGGATTTTCCCAACCTACAACTTATGTGATAACATTTTTGCGTTGTTGCCAGGGAGGATTTTGAATCCTCTTTTGAACCCTAACGAAACTTTGGCAAGCTATCCCAAATCCTTTCCCTGGTTTTCCTGGTGACTCCACCTGAGGGAATTTCCCTCTTCCGTTTTTCATTGATGAACTTTCTAGGTTCATCTGGCGACTCCACAACCCATTAAACCACCTTTCCCTAATTAACCTTTCCATATTTAGAACCATGGAGGTATATGATGAAAACCTGCTGAAAAGGTGGAATGATATTGCAAATTTTGATGGTAAACCTTGTTCGACTGTTACACATGTTGTCAAGTTTACTAAATACTTTTAGTGGTATCAGATGACCCAGGGTGATGAATTAACACAATTGTTCCTGGCATTCCTGGATAAGAAGCAAAGGAATATGATCAAGCATGATTGTATCTCAAAGTATTTAACCATCCTCATCTGAGAATTCCTTACACATTGTGGACCGAAGTCCCAATAGTTTCAAGAAATGGTTCAAAACCTTGAGGATTCTTTCTAGGAAAGAATGTTTCCTTTGGGTCCTGTTATAACTCCAAGAAACCCTTTGTGGTTGTAGACCAAAGGTGCTTGGTAACTTAAGAATATAGTAGATTTGTTTGCTTGGAACAATAAGATAACTCAATAGCTAATGAAAGTAACCACTCATCATGTATCTGAATAAAACAATGCTTTTAGAGAACAATAATCAGACAACAGAGTTGAAAAAAGAGATGAAGAATACTAGTCCAGATAACCAAATAAAACCATGTGCAGGGTCATACAAGACAATAAGAAATTATTTAATCTAAGTTTATGAGCTTAATAAGAAGATGATAGTTCTTAAAAGCTAAACTAAACTGGAATAAAGTGTAGAATCATGAAATATATGAAATAATCTGATATTGAAAACATAAGAGAACTGTGATTCTATTATCATAATACGAAGTCAAGTACAATAGCTAGAAAATGACTCTTACATTGAACCCTTATCTCTTAGAAAAGATAGGCATTTATAGCCTTTTACAATCAATTTTTTTAGATACTGAAAACTTGGATCTGTATCTAAATATAGAAAATAGAACTAACTAAATACAATTGATAAGCAAAGATTAGTTCCTAGAACTCGAACTATCTTCTATGTTGATTTTGACATCTGTACTTCATCACCTTTGATTCCGTTGTGTCGTGGAAGGGTAAAGGCACTTGTCTTCTGTAGCTGGACTCTTTTAATAACCATAACCGAAACTTTAGTTGACCAATTTAACATTTGGTCTCAAAATATCCACGAATCTCTAATGCTGAGTGTTTCTTGATTAGGTGGTTAATCCTTCGATGCTATCAAACCCTTTTTAAATACTTCAAAATTTCCTTGCTCCAACTTAGCTTTCCAAAAATTTCTTTTTGTACTTTCACCAACTAATTCACCTTACGATCTACTAGTTAGTTGGTGAAAGTTCTACTTTTCACCAGCTAACTGGTTGAAAATTTACCCTTTGCGCTGGTGAAAGTTCTGTCTTTGGCCAAAAAGGAACCTTTCACCTCCAAAAATATTGTTTTACCAAAAACTTAGTGTGCCTTTGATTTATCTCCTTGCATATTCACAACAACCTGGGCCAGTACCTATAGATTTGGATGTGACTTACTCTTCTGCTTCAATTTCATAATTTTCCTCTTAAGGCATTTTGCTAACCACCACAAACTGTTATAGTCCCTGGTGATTTTCTTCTTTCTCTTTTTGTTTTTGACACTCTCACGAGCCAACTTCTCAAATGTTTCATTTGTCTCTGCAAAATTGTCAGATAGGGATTTGTATCTTGCCTTGATTACTCTTTCCAAAACCTCCTATTGTGCAATCACCTCTTTCAGTTACTTAATTTTTTGTGATTTCTTTGACTTTTTTCTCTTTGATGTTTCACCTTCATCAATGGGAGTAAAAGTCTCACAGTCTTGTGCAATTTCCACAGAGTGTTCATGGTTTTTAATGGCTGGACTTTCATCTTCTTGCTCTGGCTCTGCTTCCAAGTTTGTGTATGGTAAATAGAGAATGTTTGTCTTTTTTACTGTAGGTTTCTTTGAATTGGTTTCAAAATCTAACTTTTTCTTTTCTCTTTTAGACTTTATGCTGGAAATCTTGTCCTCTGGTGGTCCTGGAAGAGCTCTCCTCCTCCTTGAGCTACTCTGAGGAGTTAACTGTTTTTTTTCCAGTTTTCTCCTGCTCATTCATGGGTTGAGTTTGAGTCACTAAGCCTTCTCAAAAAATAAAATGTTGCCAAGTCATTCCTCTTTGTTTGAGTTCTTCTAGAATTATTAGTTTTATCAAGCCAAAATGACAAAGGGTGTTTTTTATGCTTAGAGGTTCAGCGCTAATCTTTTTACATACTTTGGTCTTGAGGAAGAAAGGTAAATTCAGGAGGGTCTTCCCTGTGAAATGATCTAAAATTTTGAAATGATATAACATTATCTTGTCATACCTGCCTTCTGAGGTGATATAGAGTTGAATGCCTTTAAACAGGTCTTGCCATTCATCTTCCAGATGAGAAACTAACATGCTTTTCTTCCAGGTGATATCTCTGAATTCTGCCTTAAGGTATAACCTAAAATTCAAATTCTTGGTTGCTGTTGTCTTAAACCAACTCTGGCCTGATCTGGGTAAGATGGTTGTTGTGGCAATGGCGGCTTCATCGACTATCATTTCTACAAAACCCACACTCGCTTTGTTTCCATCATATGATTTAGCAAATGCTTCAGCTATTATTTGGTGGCAACCATTTTGTAACCCTTCAACATAACTCATGCAACCTGCGTCTGAGAAACATTTTTGCACATCTGGATGTGACTGTAAGAATGATAGGCTATCCAATTCTTTCCTCAGCAATAAACCACTTCGTTTCCTTGCCATCTGTGACTCAAACCTCGGATAATTCGCAGACAATGTCACGGTAATTTCCTGATTGATCCAAGGTTTGGTGCTGGTGAAAACTCTCGGTGTTGCCAACTCAAATATGGAACCATACCATATTACCTGTGAACAATGCGTGTTCAAAATATGAAATGATGATTTGATGTCGCCGGGTGAGTGGTACTGCTCCTTTACCTGTGATGATGAATGTGAATTTGTCATCTCCAATGCTATCATTGCTGAAGCATGCAATCACCAGCACAATCTGCCATAATATCTGATTAAAACGTGCATAACGGTATCCTCATCATTATTCGCTTCGATAAGCACCTCATAATAATTATGTGACGTGTGTCGAGCATGTATTCTTTTCAATTTCTGAAATCATGGAAGAAAAACACATGTTTCGCGCTTTCACCAGCTAGCCTATCTGCGGGAAAGTACTCCTTAACCGTTGAAACCCGTTGCTTTCCCCAGCTAACATCAACCTTGCAACATGCGTTAGATGTTGAAATCTTTTCACGAATTTTAAAAAAAAACAACCTTTATGGATCAACTTATTTCTAAGGCATGAATTTAAAACCTAAGTTTTGACACTAGAAGAATCTAAAAACAAATAAAGAATCATAGAGATGACCATGCTATCACCTACAAAATGAAACCAAGTGTCTGATTCATTTTGGGAGCTAACATTTGGCTCCAACTGGGATGGATACCTCCTTGTGAGGTCACCAAGAACCTAGTTAGACTCAGTAGCCTTTATTACAATTTGAAAATTTTAAAAATGGTTTTTCTCAGTACCATTAGGCATGGAGTTATTCAAGCAATAAGAACAAAAACAAAAAAAATGAAAAGAATATGTACAAGTAAAACAGGGCTTTAAGAAAAGCTTATATAAAAAATAGGTCTTTAGAAAATGCCCGTTGAAAGGGCCACCTGCCACTTCTTCGCCTACAAGATTTTGGAGAAAAAAGGTATTGTTCTGCTGAACTGCTGTTATGACAAAAGGACCTGCCCAGAGAGCATCAAATTTTCCGTGTTTCCCTTTTTCTTGCCTTGATGCATCCCATTTTAAGACCAGTTCCCCCGTTTTGAAAATATTTGCTTTGACTTTCTTGTCGAAAATCTCCTTCATCTTTTCTTGGTGTAATTCTGTCTTTTCCAGAAGCTGCTCTCTGTCTTGCTGCAACTCTACAAGATTATGGATTGTTCGAGTTAAATCACTTGGTTCAGAGTCAATTTCTTGTAAAAACTTAGCAACTGGTAGTGCAAGTTGAACAGGAAATATGGCTTCAATACCATATACCAACTTAAAGGGAGATGTGCCAATTGACTTTTTATTTGTAACCCTGTCATCCCACAAAGCAAATTTTATCTTGGAATCTCAGCCTATGGTATTTTGTTCAAGAAGATTCTTTATAATTCTGACTAAACTCTTATTCAATGACTCAACTAAGCCATTTCCTTGTGGATAGTAAGCAGTAGAATGTACTATCTGAACTCCTAGCTCTTCACATAATTTTACCCAGTGTTTATCTTTGAATGAAACAATGTTATCAGTGACTATTCTCTTAGGGTAACCAAATTTGGCGAATATGTTTCCTTGCAGAAAATTAATGATGACAGTGTGATTGGAGTTCCTGGTAGGAATGGCCTCAATCCATTTTGTAAAAAAATCGATGGCAACAAGGATCCATCTGTGCTGACTGCTAGAAGGAGGGTGAATCTCACCTATGAAGTCCAGACCCCATTGCTGGAAGGGACCTGTGACCACAATAGGTTTGAGGGGGAGGGATTTTAGTTGTTGTTTGCCTCCAAACCTATGGTACTTGTCACATGTTCTCACAAATTCACACACATCTAAAAATAAATATGATTAGTAATAACCAACTCTTAAGATTTTATGTGCAGTATTCTTCCAATAGTGATATCCTCCGTATTCACTATTATGGAATTTAATCATGATCCTAGTTGCTTCCTCTTGGTTTATGCACCTCAATAATAGCCCTATTGGATTTTTCCAGAACAATAAGTTGCCATTGATGCATAAATTCATGGCTTTGAACTTTAAAGCCCTCCCTTGTGTTCTTGTCAAATCTCAAGCAGTTTACAATTTTCTCCTGCAAGAAGTTTGGCAAGGCCTTGAACTTTCACAAGTTTTGCCGATTTGATTTAAACATCAAATTCAATTAACCTTGCTATCCACTTAGTCCTTTTTCCATCTATGTCGGGTTGTATAAGAACATCTTTAACTAAACTGGAAGGTACGTAAGCTATTACCTTGGCTTGAAGGATGTAAACTCTGAAGGCTTTTAATGATTTGATGAGTGCATATGCTTGTTTTTCCAATAATTCATACTTCACCTCAGCATCCCTAAAGAATTTACTGAAGAAGGCAACTGGCTGCTCCTGATCATTGACATTTCTCTGCAATAGTACTGTTGCAATTGTATCTTTCGAAGCAAATGAAAAGATATAAAACTCCTTGGCGAAGTCGGGGCTGATTAAAACAGGGGCTGTCATAATGGCTTCTTTGATAACATTGAATGAGTGTTTGGCTTCTTCAGTCCATTTTACTTTGGAGTTCTTTTTTAACATAGAAGTGATATGCTTTGTGAGTTCTGCAAAGTTTGCTATAAACCTCCTGATAAAGTTTATAGTCCCAAGGAAAGACTGAATTTCCTTCTTTGATCTAGGAAGAGACAAACTTTTAATAGCTTCTACTCTTTTTGGGTCGATCCTCACCCCATTAGCTGAAACAATATGTCCAAGTAATTTCCCTTCCTTGAGTGCAAAATTAGATTTTTTAGGATTAAGAGAAATGTTCAACATTTTAGGAATGTCTTTCTCAAGTGCTGCAAATGATGTTCATGGATGCTTGAAAAAACAGTAATGTCATCAAGATATATCAAGATGAATTTCTCTTTCTCCCCAATGAAAGCAATGTCCATCGCCCTTTGGAATGTCTCTCCTCCATTCATCAATCCGAAAGGCATATTTTCATACATAAACGTACCCCATGGAGTGGTAAAGGCAGTCTTTTCTCTATCATCGGGATGGACAACGATATGGCGGTATCCGGAAAACCCATCAATAAAAGACATCAGCTTTGATACTGACACCTTCTATAAAATATGTTCTATCTTGGGCAGCGGGTAGTTGTCCTTCCTAGAGCACTTATTCAAATTTTTCAAATCCGCACAGAGTCTGATCTCTCCATTCTTCTTTTTGACCGGTACAAGATCTGCAATCCATTCTGAGTATCTGAGAGGTATCATAATGCAGGCATCTAATAGCTTCTTGATTTCCCTTTCCATTGTAGGAAGCAACATAGGATTGAAAGATCTAAGTTTCTGCCTAAATGGTTTTGTATCTTTTTTCAAGGGGATCTTGTGCTGAATTACCTCAGTGTCAAAAGTCTTCAAGTCATCATATTTCCAAGCAAAGATGTCAACAAACTCCTTTAACAGTTCATCGCAATCAACCTTTTGTTTTTCATTCAAATGTGAAGCTAAGTTGACATATTTAGGATGCTGTTCACTGGCTACATTATATTGCAAAACTTCTGAATCTTTTTCCCCCTTTTCCAATTTGACAGCCACATCATTATTATCAAATTTTTTTTCTAAAGGGACCAAACCTTTAGGGATTCTATTGGTGGATAGTTGTACTATTTCATGTGCTGCAATTTTGCTTCTGAACTTTGGCTTCTCAGCTTCATTGTCATGTTCATTCTCTTGATCAATTTTCAAATCTGCGAACTCATCTATCAACATCATCCTCGAAAACCTTCCAGAATTTTACATTATCAGGGAGTGATGGTCTATACTTTACTTGGATTTTGTAATTCAATTTAGGAGGTAAAGGAGGAATAAAAGCATAGGCTGACACAGTTAATTAATCAGCCAATTCATTCATTGCTCTGGGTATAAATGAAATCTTGAAATATGTAAAAGTATGGATCACTCTCAAAACTTCATCTCTATAGGATTTCAGCCTGACATGTTTCGCTTGAAAGGACTTGTTTACCTGCTGAATAATTAAATCTGCATCTCCGAATACCTATAATCTTTGAATCTTCATCTCTTTTGCTGCATTTAATCCTAGGAGCAGTGCCTCATACTCTACAATGATGTTAGTCACTTTAAAATCAAGCTTAAAGGGAAAATGAGAAGTTTTCTTTGAAGGAGAAATTAACACCACTCCTGCTCCTGCTGATTCTTTGGTACAAGCACCATCAAAGAACATGGTCCAAAGATCGTCTTCTACTACTTCTGTAGACTGAACTGCGGGCTTCCTGAGAAATAATGAATCTGGTAATGAATCATCAATTTGTAAAATGCAACATCCCATACCGGTGTCAACTGAATAAATATGATGATTGGCTGGATTTTGTTCATCACTGATTACATATGCAAGATGTGATTCCCTATATAAACTTCTGTTTACTCCTCCAAAAACAAGGATAGTAGCATAGGAGAGATCCATTTGAAGAGTTCCACCTAGCCTCTTCATCCATGATCTTGATAACAAACATCCAAATTTAGGTGAGATGTCTGCCACTACTATACCCATAACCATAGTTTTCATGTATGGTTGGGTTAAAGTTACAGGCAAGTCCTTGATCATTCCGAGACATTTGAATTTCTGAGAGTCAAAAGAGAAAATATCATGGTAAGACTTAGTAATCTCTAACCCAAGCTCATCCATGATTGCCTTTGGCATTAAGTTGTGAGAAGCACCGGAGTCCAACAAAAAATTATGTAGTGTTTTGTCATGAATGTTTAGAGAGATGTCAAAAGGTGGACAACTTTCATCTCTATCTTCTATCATTTGGCCGAGATTAATGGTTGGATTTTCATCATATATATTGAGAATATCAGCAGAAGGGGATATGGATTTGGGATCTAGAGTTTTGAGGATATCTTTCTTGAATGTTTCATTTTTCATTAACTCAACCAAAGGGATGGGAATTTTAATTTTTTGT
>SNQJ01S0009545.1:57860-69891 GCA_010110895.2 Picea sitchensis
AACTACAAATGCATACTAATGCATACTAAAGAAACACACTTTTACCTAATGACATATTATACCAAGTAGATCTTAACTAACTCCTAAGTGTCTAAATATCCTAACACATGTTCATTTTCCAAATCAACTTGCAAATCTGAAAAATCATCTATTACTGCAAGAAATCTAGTGAGTTCAGCATCGTCCTCGAAAACCTTCCATAATTTTACATTGTCAGGGAGGGATGGCCTATACTTAACTTGAATCTCATAATTCAATTTAGGAAGTAGAGGAGGTATAAAATCACAGGTTAACACAGCTAATGAATCAGCCAATTCATTCATTTCTCTGGGTATGAATGAAATCTTGAAATCTGTAAAGTATGGATTACTCTCAAAACTTCATCTCTATAGGCTTTCAGCCTGACATGTTTTGCTTGAAAGGACTTGTTTACCTGTTGAATAATTAAATATTCATTTATGAATACATGTAATCTTTTAATCTCCATCTCTTTGGCTGCATTTAATCCCAGGAGCAGTGCCTCATACTCTGCAATGTTGTTAGTCACTTTTAAATCAAGCTTAAAGGACAAATGAGAAGTTTTCTTTGAAGGAGAAATCAATACCACCCCTGCTCCTGCTGATTCTTTGGTACAAGCACCATCGAAGAACATGGTCCAAATATCGTCTTCTGCTACTTCTGTGGACTGAACTGCGGGATTCCTAAGTAGCAATGCATCTGGAAATGAATCATCAATTTGTAAAATGCAAGATCCCATACCTATGTCGACTGAATAGATAGGATGGTTGGTTGGATTTTGTTCGTCACTGATTACATATGCTAGTTGTGATTCCCTATATAACCTTCTATTTACTCCTCCAAAAATAGGGATAGTAGCATAGGAGAGATCCATTTGAAGAGTGCCACGTACCCTCTCCATCCACGATCTTTATAACAAGCATCCAAATTTAGGTGGGATGTTTTCCACTACTATAATCATAACCATAGTTTTCATGGATGCTTGGGTCAATGTTACAGCTAAGTGACACAGTCGCACCCCTTGCCTCGGCAAAAGGCCTCTGCGTTCACCTCACAGTCTTTAAGGATCGTTCAAAGTTCACCCCTTTAAGACGAATTATCTCCTCCGATTCCCTGCCAGAATCTCTACTACAAACCCGATCCACGGGTCCTTATTTTCCCCACATGGTTCTTCTGCATTTAACCGTGATCTTCCCCGACTCTGTTTCAGGTTTCGGGGTTTTCTGATCCCCGATGTCAAGAGTCCCTGATCTCCGATGAATCAATTCGTCGATACGCACCTTTCGGCTTTAGCCCCTCCTTCTAACTAGGCTCTGGTCCACATGACCTCCTCTTATATGACCACAGTCATAATCCTTATCGAGATTTGGGGTTTCACGATCCTCGATGTCACGAACCTCTATCCCCGCGATCTCCCAATCTCCGATGAACCAATTCACCGATACGCGCCTTTCAGTTTTAGCCCCTCCTGGCTAAACTCCTGGCCCACATGACCAATCCTCATAAGACCGCAGCCTTATCTCCTATCGGGGTTTCAGACTTTCCAATGCCAAAATGCAAGGACACTTTGTCCATGGGATTCCCGATATCTCGATTCGCGATTTCCCGATTGACGACTTTTCCTTTCGGGAAATTTCTCGATCGCTCTGATCTCCTCCACGCGTCCTCGTATGATGGACGGTCCTGATCACTTCTCACGATTTTGCGACTTCTGATGCTACGAAAGTCTTGTCCTCTAGATTCACGAAATGTCGAACCCCGATGCACCGATTTGACTTTCCTATCAGGACTTTCCCTGAAAATCTAGATCTTCGCCACGTGTTCCCAACTAATGGACGGCCCTGATCCAATCTCGCAATTTTGGATTTTTCGATGCTCCGATGACAGAAATCCCTTGTCAACTCAAAACCCCGGTAGCCGATTTACTGATGGGTCCCCGATTTCCGCCACATGTCCTGACAAACGGACGGCTCAGATCTTCCTCGGGACTTTTACCATGGAAAATCCCCGATCTCTTGTCCTCGAGACTCCCGATATCCCGATCGCTGAAGTCCCGATATCCCAATGGCCACGCCTCTCGTCGGGATTTTCCCTATGTTGTTCATGAAGGTTTAACCCCCGTGCAACTCCCAACCAATCTGATGATTGTCGGGTGTTTCACTCTAGATTTGATGGCTCAGATCCGTCCTTCTTGTGCACTCCTTCAGAAGCTAAACTCCACACATCTTCACCCGATCCAATGGCTTACGGGTATCTAAGTGAGATCCGATGACTGACAATATCCTCTCCTATGTACTCACTCTGATTCTCTCTGGACGTAGAAACCAACGGTCCAGATCTCTTTTCTCCAGCCGATTTGAAGGTTGTTGTGCTCCCTCCTGAGCTTGCGCACTTTCTTCTGAGACTTGGAAGAAATTCCAATTCTCAAAAGCCTCGACCTTTGTCTTCCTTCTCTGCGAGATCCTCATCTTTAAGCCTTGCCTGCGTTCTCCATGACGCTATTCCTCTTGAGATTTTACCCTGAATCCTCAAAGGATTATTTGACTTCTGCACCTCTGCAGAGTCTTCACGCACACAAAGTGTTATCTCTTCTGAGCTTCTCCAGGTACTCAGACCCCTAAGGGATTTTATCCTTCTTTCTTCTCCCACATATGGAGAATATTTGGATGCCCTCTTGGCTATCCTCTGCCTCAAGCAACCTCTTGCTGAGTCTGCAGGGTGTTCAGCAACCATGTGAAGATCCCTCAGTGGATTCTTCCTCTAAAATATAGAACTCAAAGAGTTCTCTTCTCCTATGTCTATCTGCACACCTACTCAATGCCCTCTTGGCAAAGTATCTTCTCCCAGAACGTTCAGCAGTTCTATCTTCTGTGCACCTATGCACCTTCTCAATGCCCACTTAGCAGAGCTTCACAGAATCCTTAGTGACTTTGGTTCTTCTCTGAACTCACTGCAGAGTTCTTCCCCTGTGCACTCCTTGCACCTGCTCAATGCCCACTTGGCAGAGCTTCACAGAAATCCTCAAAGCTTCTGTCTACAACTGTGTTCTTCCTCCACAGCCTTGTCTCCAAGGTGTTCAACAATCTTGAGGTCTTTCTCCTGAGTCGATGATTTCAACTTCTATGCCCACCTGGCATGTCTCTGTCTGACTCCGCAGAGTTCAGAAATGCATCCTCTGTGCACGACTATCAGAAACCGCAACGTTATGTCACACCCTCCTGGTATGAAGCCTCAAAGACTTCTCAAGCCTGAAATAAAGAACTCCTGCAAATGTCTAACATACATCTACATCGTAATAGAACACTCACAGACATTCATTCAACACAGAATCCATGCAGGAAAAACTGCTTTTGTTTATATTAAAATGGCAAATGCATGTATTTACAAGGTGTTCCTGAGCACGGCCTATAACAAGGTCTCAGCTCCTTTCCTCTGCTCTCCACTTGCATATTATCACACACTAACTCTCTTCTCCACTACTACAACTACAACTACCCCCAAAATGAGATACAAAATCTCTTTTACCTGAGGGGGCTCTTCGAGCTCTTCTCTCCAATCTACCTACCCTATTCAATTACATTGAATGGGTTGTCTAGTCCAGCATCTGGATCTAGATCTCAGTCTTACAAACATTAAAGGCCTTATTATCTACAGCCTGCGCAAAGGCACGGATTCACAGCTCACCATCTTAAGCATATAATTACATTGAATTCATATTTCAAATGAGGTTGTGCCTCTCTTCAACGTGCGATTTGAATTCGCTGACGTGGTTGGCTGGCTGGTTGACTGATGTGGAGAGATGCTCCTGCATCACTAAGTCCTTGATCATTCCAAGACATTTGAATTTCCGAGAGTCAAAAGAGAAAATATCATGGTAAGACTTAGTAATCTCTAACACAAGCTCATCCATGACCGCCTTTGGCATTAAGTTGTGAGAAGCACCGGAGTCCAACAAACAGTTATGTAGTGTTTTGTCATGAATGTTTAGAGAGATGTAAAAAGGTGGACAACTTTCATCTCTATCTTCTATCATTTGGCCCAAAGTAATGGTTGTAATTTCATCATATATATTGAGAATATCAGCAGAAGGGGATATGGATTTGGGATCTAGAGTTTTGAGGATATCTTTCTTGAATGTTTCATTTTTCATTAACTCAACCAAAGGGATGGGAATTTTAATTTTTTGTATTTCAGCCTCAAAATTAAAAGAATAGGAGATTTTATCAGAGACCTTTACCTCATTTAAAGGATATTTCTGAATGCTTTGCTGGTTAGCAGGGGTCTGACTTTTCTAAATTTGTTGTTTGATAGGGACAACAGTCTTCTTGGGAGGAACTGATGCGTTTTCTTTTGAAGGACTTGTTTGTTGATTCTCTTATGTCTGATCTTTTTGCTTAATAGGGGTTGTGCTCTTTTTGGGAGAGGCTGGTGCATTCTGTTGGGAAGTATCAGACTTAGATCTGAGATTATATATGTTCTTCTCTTCGGTTGAAAAAATGCCATCATCAGCAGAATTTTCCTTTGTCTTTTCAGTCATCAATGCCTCTTCATAGTCATGTTGTGTCAGATAAGATTTCCATGTCTCCTCTCCAACACAATTAATATTATATTCTCCATATTCTTGGTAATCACCTTCATCTTCGTCCATCACAACATTTTGAAGAGGAGCCTTTATCCTCTAGTCCTTAGTAGGATTCCTTTCTCTTTGCAAAATCTGCATTGGGTGATTATTTCTTCTAAATTTGTTGGGATTTTGATTTGGGTTTCTACCTGCATAATCACAAGTTCCCCTTCCCTTGACAGGCTGCTTATTTTCAATTTTGAGCTTAGATATCTCAGAGGTTAGAGACTCTAACATCTTAGCCATTTTATCTAACTTTGGGTCAGCACTTGATGAAGAAGGAGCTTCATTTATCAGCCTTCTCCTATCATAGTTTCCCTTTAGCTTTTGAGCAGCCAAAATATTTGATTCCACCGCAAGGGCAGCATCTTGCATCTGATATAGTGTTGGTTACCTCCTTTCTCTCAACATAAACAGAATTATGAGTCAAAAGAATCGGAATATGTGATTTTGGCAGAGGCATCTGAAGGTTTTATCTCTGCTGTTATTTTACTATACATCTGGTTAAACCTTTTAGTGAAATCTGAGACTAACTCACCATTTTGTTTCCTTAGATTTCCAAATTCAATGATATAGTATAGAAAATATCTTCTATCACCACAATTTTTCAAGAAGGTGTCATCTAATTGCTCGATGCCAGCTATGGAACTAGCAGGGAGTTTTTTGAACCATTTCCTAACATGGCCATCTAAGCTTTGGACAAAAACTCGAGTCCAAACATCTTCCTCCTCAATATTAAGGTTTTCAGCATAACTGTAGAAGGCCTCAATATGTTCTTCACCAGTCACATCACCCTCACCTGTGAATTTGGGCATATACTTCTGATAGTCTCATGTCGGCATAACTGATACTAGGTTTGGCAATATAAGTGGCGCATACCTAGCAGCTAGGATTTGTTGCATCTTGGTCAAAGGAGGTGGTGTAGCTATAATGATCAGGGGTGAGAGAGGTGATAGTTTTTTCTTTGATTCCTCAACACTGGGGGCATGTAAAGGAGGTGAATTCTCTAATGGGAAAGAAGTCTGATATGAGGCTCTGTTGAAAAGTTGTTAGCTGTTGAAAATCTTTTCACGAAATTTTATAAAAACACCCTTTATGGATCAACTTATTTCTAAGGCATGAATTTAAAACCTAAGTTTTGACACTAGAAGAATCTAAAAACAAATAAAGAATCCTACAAAGTACCATGCTATCACCTCTTAAATGAAACCAAGTGACTGATTCATTTTGGGAGCTAACAGCGGGCACAGGAAACAACGACTAGGAATTGGAAATTTCCTGAACCCGCCAACCCGACGATCCGCAAAAGAGATTCCAAGAAATGGCCAAGTGTGAAAAGTGGTCATACGGGCTTAAAAATATAGTGAAAAGGGTTCCCAAGGAGACGTGAGGCCCCGATTGTCAAATTGTATGTATCAAAACATTTGAGTGAAAAATGTGTAACATGGAAGAGGGGATGATGTGGGAGTCCGAAAGTAAATTTGCATATCGCAGAAGCTGGAGTGATGTTTGTAGGTCATAGAACAATGGAAATTCAATTTAAAGACCGCCTAGGCAGGAACTCGTGATCGAAAAATTAGCTAGGTATGGAAAGGGGAAGCTCTTGGTTGGAATTGCAATATTAAAGCATGAGCAAAAATGTGAACTTGTGAATCCGCCAACCTGTGCAACAAGACATTTTCGGAACAAACGACTAAGTAACTAGAAAGAGAAACTACAAGGGAAAAATAAAGGAGAATTTGGTTAAGTATAGAAGAGGGAAAATAAGGGGATAAAAGAGTGGGAAAATAGAAAAGCAGAGGGAATGTTTCGTAAGCGGGAATTGGTCTCAAACAAGCCCTATTGTTGCAAAACCATCATTTTCTAGTCCAATATTTTATCCACTTACACATTTTCTATTGTTCATGTACCATTAAAAAGGGTGTGAGCAAATGCTTTGTTGAAGATTAGTTTTTATTGCAACTTGTGGGAGTAATTGTGTTCTTGATACATTCTTCCATGACTTTGACATATTAACTTAAGTATTGAACTTCTTGCATGATGGGTTTTTAGCATCAAATCTTAATAATTGCATCTCTAGAAACAACAATGACGATCTTGAATTTTAATATTGTAGTTGATTTCATAGTCCCATTTTACTACAACCATCATAGATAAATTTTATTTTATTTTCACGAACAAGAAATTTGGTAATTTCATTAATAAAGTAAAAAGTTCTCAAATAGAGGTCAAGGGATGGACAACTAATAAAATGTTCCCTTTTGGAGTAAAGGAATCAAGGAAGTGAAAGGGAAATAAGAAATCCTTTGCTTAACAAGGCTGAGATGAAAACAAAATTTCTAGGGCAGGGCCCCGACTACTACATCATGATTTAGTCTTGTTATGTTCTATCTGCATTACGAATAAAATTGAATGTTGGTTTGAAATTGTCTTAAATTCATTTTTGTTTCCATAGAAGCCTGATGGGATCGACACAATGCATTGTCATATAATTGTTAAATGCTCCATATTAGATCAAATTACTTGAGCCAATACAATATTCAAGAGCTATGAGACTAGTGAACCATGCTAATTAGAAGAGGTGTTAAATTCAACAAAGAAGAAGAAACCAAGATTCCAAGGCAAATTTTTTAATAGTAAATCCATAAAAATAAAAATAAAAAAATATTGGGCAATGTATATCTATCCATAGAATTTGGACTGAGTTCTTTGCACCAAAACATTGAACACATTTGTCATAAACACGGGAACAAGATCTACAGAAAAAAAAAAAAAAAAACATGCATACAATTTTGTGTTGTTCCTCTAGTGGGACAACATCCAGGAACCATCGAGATGCTCTTAAACATGCATACAAAACTCATTACCATGCTTTTTTTTAGGAATCCCTTGCAGTCTTCTTTTCTGAAGGTCAATGTTCCCTGCCGCAATCTCAATATATTGTGGAAGACCTGAGGTGACAAAGAAACATGAGAGTGGTTCCGCAGTGGAATAATTCATTGGCTTAAAGCAGGTGAACAACACTCCTACTCATGATGTTGGCAGCCTGGAGACAGTGCAAGGCACCACTCAATTGTACAAATAACAGGGAAAAGGCCCCGGCGAGAAGAGTTTCCAATCCGTGACCACCACTACAAACATCACGACATCCCGCAGCATCACTCCAACAAATAACCCCATCAAGAAAGAAACCCATAATTTTTCAAACACAGGAGGACATAAGAACCCATCCTCGTGGTAAAATTGATAGTTCTCACAAGATTCTTGTGAGGAAGAAGACGAAAAATGTTGCAGGGCAAGCAGAAGAGCTCGAAATTGAAAGTTGGGACACACCAAGAGACACCTCCTCACAAATGAATACTTCAAGAACACAGGCTGCACGAGCAATTCTAGAGGCCCAAATTAGTCCATTCTAGGTGGAAGGAGATGAGTAGTAGGAATACGCCTTGCACCAGTGGGATTTCTGGTCCTCATCCCCTAAGATGTTAATTGTATATCCAGAGAATAGGAGAGTGGTCCTACAATTGAATAATTATTTGGCTTGAAATATGTCTCTGGGAGCATCAAGAGACCATTTCCTTACAGTGAAATACTTCCACCTAGAATAGACTAATTTGGATCAATGGAATTACTACTCTCGAGCTGCAAAGTGGCTATTGCGTTCAACATTGGTTTATTTTCTAAACCCCCTTCTTTTGGTCTTGTAAGGGCGCCATCGTTGAGCCAGGAATTCCCCCCCATTATGGTTTATTTCAATTTGGGCACAGGAGTGGGAACAACATCTGTAGTGCCATCATCCATTGTCGTATCATCATCCATCAGATCATCTTCTTCGGGCTTGAAATTGACCGCATCAACCTCTGTTCCAGCCATCAATGTAGGCGGGCACGCTGTCTGAGTAGGCGGGGTTAGCTTGGAATTCTTTGGCTTGAAATATATCTCTCGGTGCACCAAGGGGCCATCTCCTTTTTTGCTCCTAGGCAGAGGGATATGAGTAGTAAGAATATGCCCTAGAGTACTGGAACCTTTGGTCATCATGCATGAAGGTGTTTACTATATCTGGAAAGAACTGCTGCCATAAGTTAATGAGAATTTTTGTTTTCTCCAAATGATGTTTGAAATGAAAAATCGAAAGGGATAATATAACCCTCCGTAAATCTTGGTTTAATGCGTATCAATGGAATATATCCTCGAGCCTTTCGTTGATCAATGATAATCTCCACGGTTCGTGCGTAATGAGTTGTTACCATTAAATTTTACTAATTACATATTTAGAAAAAAGTGCGAAGGTGGCGGTGACGACAGAGAGTGATTAAGGATTAGAGATTTCGTAAAGGTTCCAACCGGACGACACGTGAAAGAGATTGCATGATGCTTGAAATGAACACTTGGAAAGGATAACACAACCCTCTGCAAATCTTGGTTTAATTCATATTAATGACAAACCTTCTCCATCCTTTTGGACATTAATGACAATCTTAACAATTCCTGCACGATGAGATATTAGAATTAAAGATTAACAATTGCATATCTAGAAAGAAATGTGAAGGTGGCGGGGATGGAGAAGAGCGATTAAGCATTGCACATTTCGCTGACTCACCAACCTGTGAAAGAGATTCCAAGAAATGGCCAAGTATGGAAAGCGGTCGATCGGGCTTCAAAATAGGGTCACAAGTTATACTCAGGAGACGTGAGGGGCCGATGGTCAAATTGTATGTCTCTGAACTTTTGACTACAAAATGTGTAACACAGAACATGGCACAATGACAGATTTCAGTGGTCAATTTGTATATCACGGAATTTCGGGTGTTGTTTGTAGGTAGTGGAACAATGGAAGCCCAATGTTGAGCAAGCCTGGCCAGGAACCAACGATGATAATAGTGGCCAAGTATGTGGTTGGTCAGACTCGTGATATAAAAGCATGAGACATACTCGAAACAAGGAATATTGATGGGCTTGAAAACAGGTCCACAAGTTCTACTCAGGAGACACGAGGGCCCGATGGTCAAATTGTATGTATCCCAACTTTTGATTTCAAAATTTGTAACAGGGGACAATGACAGACTTCGACAGTTAATTTGTATATTGCGGAACTTCGGGTGATGTATATAAAAGCACCAGACATTCGAAAAATGATACATTCAGAAAAAATGACTAAGTAATCAGAAAGGGAAAGTAAACGAGAAAAAGAAAGGGGAATTTGGTTGCCAATTTGTAGATCGGGAAAGTCTAGGTGTTGTTTGCAGGCGACAGAACAATGGAAACACAATGTTGAGCCCGCCTACCCGGGAACCCGCAATCCAAAAATTTTGTTGAATATGAAACAAGGAAGTGATCGGTCAGACTCATGATATAAAAGTGCCAGTGGAAATATGAAGACGTGAATCCGCCAACCCCCGCACCTAGACATTTTCCAAAAAATGACTAAGTAACTAGAAAGGGAAAGCAGAGGAAAAAAAGAAAGGGGATGGCAATTTTTAGAAGCGGGAATTGGTGTAAGAAAGCCCCATTGATGGTCTTAACAATAACTATGAAGTGCATTAAATAGGTGAATGGGCTCTCCAATCAAGGAATAAATACTTTTCCAGTCACAAGCTATCCAATGCCGAAAATAACTATACAACAACCAAGCACGAGGGCCTTTTCATGGTTTATGCCCTACATAAATTTCACCACTTCTTGTTGCAGTTTGCGTTTAATTTCTTCATTGACCACTCTGTGCTCAAGTATTTTGTCAACAAGATGATGTTGGGTGGACGAATTTTTCATTGGTTGCTTCTCTTTAAGGAGTTCGACTTTGAATTTGTGGTTAAGACAGTGAAATATAATGTTGGACCATATCATTTGTCGTGGATTGAGACTGGTGAAGCTGTTAAGAGCCTCGATGATGAACTCCATGATGCACAACTCTTTTGGGTCGAAGCCATGCATGATCAATTGTCCAAAATTGTGGAATTTCTCATGACTAGCCATGCTCTCATGAGATATACTCTAGTGCAACATTGTCAACTGGTGACCCATAGTACCGATTATCAGTTGATTGTCAGGCGGTTGTATAAGTTGGGTGCAAATGGCATCCTATGTCGGTGTTCCATAGAACACGAACAAAACTCCATCATGTATGAAGCACATGAAGGTATTTTTGGAGGCCAAAATGCCAGCAAGGATACAACATGAAAGGTTTTGCGCATAGGGATTTGGGGGGCCTCCCTCTTTGAAAATTCCAAGGACTACTACAAACACTACGACGTATGTCGATGGATTGGAAAGCCTTGCAGGAGAGATGAGCTACCTTTATTTCCTGTGATCATGATAGAGTTGTTCAACAAATGGGAAATTTATTTTTTGGGTCCCATCAATCCCCCTGCGCATCACACAAGGGTGTGCTACATTATTACAAAAAATGAATACCTAACTAGATGGTTCGAAGCCACACCAGTCAAGGATAGTATAATATAAACAATGATGCACTTCATTTTTGAGAATGTCATTTCCATATTTAGTTGTCCAAGGGTGTTGATGAGTGACCAGGGGTCGCATTTTCTGAATGAGACCATTCAAAAACTCACTCAAGAGTTCACGATCCATCACCATAGGAGCATTCCCTATCACCCTCAATCCAATGGTACGATTGAATCTTTTAATAAGATTTTAAAGCATACTTTAACCAAAGTTTGTAATGTGTAGCATGATGAATGGGATCAATGCATCCTAGTAGTATTATGGGATTATTGAACAACATGCAAAAGGATGAAAAATCACATGCCATTCAGATTGGTCTATGGAAAAGAAGTGGTCATGCCGCTCGAATTTTTTGTTCCTAGCCTCTAGGTCACCCTTGCAACCCAAATGATAGATGACTAGTCCCTCCAACACAACTTAGATGATCTCATGGAACTGGAAGAGGATCAAATGATGGCACAATTTAGCCAAGTGGTGGAAAAGGAAAGGCAAAAGGCATGGCATGATCGTAGCATCCATCAGAAAAATATCCAGCCTGGATCTTTAGTATTATTATATGAAAACAAATATTTACAACATCTTGGCAAGCTACACATGAGTTGGTTAGGTCCTTTCTGGCTCATCTACATCAGTGAATCAAGTGCTACCAATCTGGAAACCTTGCAAGGACAATCACTCAAAGGGATAATTAATGGTAGTGGTGTACTACAACCCACATGAGTCAATCAACATCTAGCTCCCTATCCCACCTTTGAATATTGGTAGAGTAGGTTTAGTATAGGATGTGCAATAGATGAGATATCTTATAGTCAACATAATTTAGATTTTTGACAGCACAACATTCAAATGGATCAACAGGAGGACTCGATAGATTGATAGTTTTTGTAGATTCTCCATATTTCCAAATCATGCTAATACTTTGCCATAAGT
>SNQJ01S0009545.1:69941-85187 GCA_010110895.2 Picea sitchensis
TTTTGAAGGATCTATTTGTTGATTCTATGATGTCTGATCTTTTTGCTTAACAAGGGTTGTGCTCTTTTTGGGAGAGGCTGGTGCATTCTTATGGGCAGTGTTAGACTTAGATCTGAGATTATATATGTTCTTCTCTTTCGTTGAAAAAATTCCATCATCGACAAAACTTTCCTCTGTCTGTTCAATCATCAATGCCTCTTCATAGTCATGTTGTGTCGGATAAGATTTCCCTGTCTCCTCTCCAACACAATGAATATTATCTTCTCCATCTTCTTAATAATCACCTTCATCTTCATCCATCACGACATTCTAAAGAGAAGCCTTTATCCCCTGATCCTTAGTAGGATTCCATTCTCTTTGCAAAATCTGCATTGGCTGGTTATTTCTTCTGAAGTTGTTGGGATTTTGATTTGGGTTTCTACCTGCATAATCATAAGTTCCCCTTCCCTTGACAGGTTTCTTATTTTCAATTTTGAGTTTAGATATCTCAGAGGTTAGAGATTCTAACATCTTAGCCATTTTATCTAACTTTGGATTTTCATTGGATGAAGAAGAAGCTTCGTCTCTTGGTTTTCTTCTATTAATGTTTCCTTTCAACTTATGGGCAACCAATATATTTGATTCCACCTCAAGGGAAACATCTTGCATCAGAGATAGTGTTGGTGACCTCCTTTCTCTCAACAATAAACAAAACTCTGAGTCAAAAGACTCAGAATATGTGATTTTAGCAGAGGCATCTGAAGGTTTTATCTCTGCTGGTATTTTACTGTACATCCGGTTAAACCTTTTAGTGAAATCAAAGACTGACTCACCATTTTGTTTCCTTAGATTTCCAAATTCAGTGATATAGTACAGAAAATCTCTTCTATCACCCCAATGTTTCAAGAAGGTGTCATATAATTGCTCGATGCCAGCTATGGAACCAGCAGGGAGTTCTTTGAATCGTTTCCTAGCATGGCCATCTAATCTTTGGACAAAAACTCGGGTCCAAACATCTTCCTCCTCAATATTAAGGTTTTTAACATAACTGTAGAAGGCCTCAATATGTTCTTCGACAGTCACATCGCCCTCACCTGTGAATTTGGGCATATACTTCTGATAGTCTCCTGTCGGCATAAATGATACCGGGTTTGGAAATATAAGTGGCGCATACCTAGCAGCTAGGTTTTGTTGCATATTGGTCAAAGGAGGTGGTATAGCCATAATGATCAGGGGTGAGAGAGGTGATAGTTTTTTCTTTGATTCCTCAAAACTGGGGGAATGTAAAGGAGGTGAATTCTCTAATGGGAAAGAGGTCTGATATGAGGCTCTGTAAAATTTTTCAAGTTGTTCAACTAAGTTTTCTTCAGCTTTAGCATACAACTCTTGAAAAAGATGTTCTACAGCAAGGAGGCTAGTGTAAATGTTTAAATGATCTTCTTTCTGTTGTCAATGAAAAGACTCAAGAGAGGAAGAACTATGATTTTTTTCTAAGGTTTTAGATGCTTTTTCAACCAATTTTAAATCTATCAATTCATCATCACTGATATTTTCCTGTTGATAAGAAATACTTGATTCTTCTACAGTAGTTACGGTTGATTTTTCATCAGCAGTCTTGGAAAACAATTCAAATTTTTCTGCAGTAGATTTTCCAGAACTAAAGGGTGGATTACCTTCTGTGTATGATTTTAAAATTTGACCCTGAAATGTTTTTCCTCTTTTGAGAATTAGCTCTGGATTGAGCACTGGTGTGACAGGTGATTCTTATGGATTCACCCTGGTACTGATCCTCTTAGGAGCCAGGATGAACTTGTGGAGTCCCCAGATAGATAGTTACAACCAATAAATGTCTAATCTTTGTCTATAATCAAAGATCAGCTCTGTGTCGTATCCCAGGAAAGCAGAGCTTAAATTTCGTTTCCCCGACAACGACCCCAATTTGTTATCACTCCAAGAAACCCTTTGTGGTTGTAGACCAAAGGTGCTTGGTAAATTAAGAATATGGTAGATTTGTATGCTTGGAATAATGAGATAACTCAATAGCTAATGAAAGTAACCACTCATCATGTCTCTGAATAAAACAATGCTTTTACAGAACAATAATCAGACAACAAAGTATAAAAAGGAGATGAAGAATACTGGTCCAGATAAACAAATACAACCATGTGCAGGGTCATACAAGACAATAAGAAATTCTTTAATCCAAGTTTATGAGCTTAATAAGAAGATGACAGTTCATAAAAGCTAAACTAAATTGGAATAAAGTGTAGAATCATGAAATATATGAAAGAATCTGATATTGAAAACAAAAGAGAACTGTGATTCTATTATCAGAATAAGAAGTCAAGTACAATAGCTAGAAAATGTCTCTTAGATTGAACCCCTATCTCTTAGAAAAGATAGGCATTTATAGCCTTTTACAATCGGTTTTTTTAGATCCTGAAAACTTGGATCTGTATCTAAATATAGAAAATAGAACTAACTAAATACAATTGATAAGCAAAGACTAGTTCCTAGAAATCGAACTGTCTTCTACGTTGATTTTGACATTTGTACTGCATCACCTTTGATTTTGTTGTGTCGTGGAAGGGTAAAGGCACCTGTCTTCTATAGATGGACTCTTTTAATAACCATAACCAAAACTTTAGTTGACCAATTTATCATTTGGTCTCAAAATCTCCATGAATCTCTGATGCTGAGTGTTTCTTGATTAGGTGGTTAATCCTTCGATGCTATCAAACCCTTTTTAAATACTTCAAAATTGCCTTGCTCCAACTTAGCTTTCCAAAAATTTATTTCTCTACTTTCACCAGCTAATTCACCTTACGATCTGCTGGTTAGCTGGTGAATGTTCTTCTTGTCACCAACTATCTGGTTGAAAATTTACCCTTTGCACTGGTGAAAGTTTTGTCTTTGGCCAAAAAGGAACCTTTCACCTCCAAAATTGTTTTTTTACCAAAAACTTAGTGTGCCTTTGATTTATATCCCTGCATATTCACAACAACCTGGGGTAGTATCTGTAGATCTGGATGTGACTTACTCTTCTGCTTCAATTTCTTAATTTTCCTCTTAAGGCGTTTTGCTAACCACCACAAACTATTATAGTCCTTGGTGATTTTCTTCTTTCTCTTTTTGTCTTTGACACTCTCACGAGCCAACTTCTCAAATGCTGCATTTGTCTCTACAAAATTTTTAGATAGGGATTTGTATCTTGCCTTGATTACTCTTTCCAAAACCTCATGTTGTGCAATCACCTCATTCAATTGCTTAATTTTTTGTGATTTCTTTGACTTTTTTCTCTTTGATGTTTCACCTTCATCAATGGGAGTAAAAGTCTCACAGTCTTTTACAATTTCCATGGAGTGTTCAGGGATTTTAATGGCTAGACTTTCATCTTCTTTCTCTGGCTCTATTTCCAAGTCTGTGTATGGTAAATTGAAAATGTTTGTCTTTTTTACTGTAGGCTGCTCTGAATTGGTTTCAAAATCTAATTTTTTCTTTGCTCTTTTAGACTTTATGCTGGAAATCCTGTCCTCTGGTGGTCCTGGAAGAGATCTCCTCCTCCTTGAGCTGCTCTGAGGAGTTAACTTCTTTTTTCCAGTTTTCTTGTGCTCATTCATGGGTTGAGTTTGAGTCTCAAAGCCTTCCCAGAAAAGAGAATGTTGCCAAGTCCTTCCTCTTTGTCTGAGTTCTTCTAGAATTATTAGTTTTATCAAGCCAAAATGACAAAGGGTGTTTTTTATGCTTAAAGGTTCAACTCTAATCTTTTTACATACTTTGGTTAGGCTTTTGTGGAGGAAGAAAGGTAAATTCAGGAGGGTCTTCCCTGCGAAATGATCTAAAATTTTGAAATGATATAACATTGGCTTGTCATACCTGCTTTCTGAGGTGATATAGAGTTGAATGCCTTTAAACAGGTCCTGCCATTCATCTTCCAGATGAGAAACTAGCATGCTTTTCTTCCAGGTGATATCTTTGAATTCTGCCTTAAGGTGTACCCTAAAATTCAAATTCTTGGTTGTTGTTGTCTTAAACCAACTCTGGCCTGATATGGGTAAGCTGGCTGCTGTGGCAATGGCGGCTTCATCGACTATCATTTCTATAGAACCCACACTAGCTCTGTTTCCATCATATAATTTAGCAAATGCTTCAGCTGTTATTTGGTGGAAACCATTTTGTAACCTTTCAACATAACTCATGCAGCCTGCGTCTGAGAAACATTTTTGCACATCTGGATGTGACTGTAAGAATGACGGGCTATCCAATTCTTTCCTCAACAATAAACCACTTCGTTTCCTTGCCACATGTGACTTGAACCTCGGACAATTGGCAGACAATGTCACAGTAATTTCCTGATTGAGCCATGGTTTGGCGCTGGTGAAAACTCTCGGTGTTGCCAATTCAAATATGGAACCATACCATATTACCTATGAACAATGCGTGTTCAAAATATGAAATGCTAATTTGATGTCGTCAGGTGAGTGGTACTGCTCCTTTACCTGTGATGATGCATGTGAATTCGTCATCTCCAATGCTATCATTGTTGAAGCATGCAATCACCAACACGATCCGCCATAATATCCGATTAAAACATGCATAACGGTATCCTCATCATCATTCGCTTCGATCAGTGCCTCATAATAATTATGTGACGTGTGTCGAGCATGTCTTCTTTTCAATTTCTAAAATCGTGGAAGAAAAACACGCGTTTCTCACTTTCACCAACTAGCCTGTCTGCGGGAAAGTACTCCTTAACCATTGAATCCCACTGCTTTCACCAGCTAACATCAACCTTGCAACATGCGTTAGATGTTGAAAAGATTTTCACGAATTTAAAAAAAAAAAAAACCTTTATGGATCAACTTATTTCTAAGGCATGAATTTAAAACCTAAGTTTTGACACTAGAAGAATCTAAAAAAAAATAGAGAATCCTACAGATGACCATGCTATCACCTACAAAATGAATCCAAGTGACTGATTCATTTTGGGAGTTAACATTTGGCTCCAACTGGGATGGATACCTCCCTGTGAGGTCACCAAGAAACTAGTTAGACTCAGTAGCCTTTATTACAATTTGAAAATTAAAAAAATGGTTTTGCTCAGTACCATTGGGCATGGAGTTATTCAAGCAATAAGAACAAAAATGAAAAAAATTAAAAGAATATGTACAAGTAAAATAGGGCTTTAAGAAAATCCTTTATGAAAAAAGGTCTTTAGAAAACACCCGTTGAAAGGGCCACCTGCCACTTCTTCGCCTGCAATATTTTGATGAACAAAGGTATTGTTCTGCTGAGCTGCTGTTATGACAAAAGGACCTACCCAGAGAGCATCAAATTTTCCGTGTTTCCCTTTTTCTTGCCTTGCTGCATCTCATTTTAAGACAAGTTCCCCCGTTTTGAAAATATTTTCTTTGACTTTCTTGTCGAAAATCTCCTTCATCGTTTCTTGGTGTAATTCTGTCTTTTCCAGAAGTTGCTCTCTGTCTTGTTGCAACTCTACAAGATTATGGATCCTTCGAGTTAAATCACTTGGTTCAGAGTCAGTTTCTTGTAAAAAATTTGCAACTGGTAGTGCAAGTTGAACAAGAAATATGGCTTCAGTACCATATACCAACTTAAAGGGAGATGTGCCAATTGAATTTTTATTTGTAACCCTGTCAGCCCACAAAGCAAATTAGATTTTTTAGGATTAAGAGAAATGCCATACCTTCAACATTTTAGGAATGTATTTCTCAAGTGCTGCAAATGATGTTCATGGATGCTCGAAAAAATAGTAATGTCATCAAGATATATCAAGACGAATTTGTCTTTCTCCCCAACGAAAGCAATGTCCATCGCCCTTTGGATTGTCGCTCCTGTATTCATCAATCCGAAAGGCATCTTTTTTTACATAAACGTACCCCATGGAGTGGTAAAGGCAGTATTTTCTCTATCATCCGGATGGACAACAATCTGGTTGTATCTGAAAAACCCATCAATAAAAGACATCAACTTTGATCCTGACACCTTCTGTAAAATATGTTCCATCTTGGGCAGTGGGTAGTTGTCCTTCGTAGAGCACTTATTCAAATTTCTTAAATCCACACAGAGTCTGATCTCTCCATTCTTCTTTCTGACTGGTACAAGATTTGCAATCCATTATGAGTATCTAAGAGGTATGATAATGCGGGCGTCCAATAGCTTCTTGATTTCCCTTTCCATTGTAGGCAACAACATAGGATTGAAAGATCTAAGTTTCTGCCTAAATGGTTTTGTATCTTTTTTCAAGGGGATCTTGTGCTGAATTACCACAGTGTCAAAAGTCTTCAAGTCATCATATTTCCAAGAAAAGATGTCAGCAAACTCCTTTAACAGTTCACCGTAATCAACCTTTTGTTTTTCAGTCAAATGTGAAGCTAAGTTGACATATTTAGGATCCTATTCACTGGCTACATTATATTGCAAAACTTCTGAATCTTTTTCCCCCTTTTCCAATTTGACAGCCACATCATTATTATCAAAATATTTTTCTAAAGGGACCAAACCTTTAGGGATTCTATTGGTGGACAGTTGCACTATTTCATGTGCTGCAATTTTTCTTCAGAACTTTGGCTTCTCAGCTTCATCGTCATGTTCATTCTCCTGATCAATTTTCAAATCTGCAAACTCTTCTATCACTGCAAGAAATCTAGTGAGTTCAACATCCTCCTCGAAAACCTTCCAGAATTTTACATTATCAGGGAGTGATGGTCTATACTTTACTTGGATTTCCTAATTCAATTTAGGAGGTAAAGGAGGAATAAAAGCACAGGCTGACACAACTAATGAATCAACCAATTCATTCATTACTCCGGGTATGAATGAAATCTTGAAATCTGTAAAAGTATGGATCACTCTCAAAACTTCATCTCTATAAGCTTTCAACCTGACATATTTCACTTGAAAGGACTTGTTTACCTGCTGAATAATTAAATCCGCATCTCCAAATACTTGTAATCTTTGAATCTTCATCTCTTTGGCTGCATTTAATCCCAGGAGTAGTGCCTCATACTCTGTAATGTTGTTATTCACTTTAAAATCAAGCTTAAAGGACAAATGAGAAGTTAGCTTTGAAGGAGAAATTAACACCACTCCCGCTCCTGCTGATTCTTTGGTACAAGCACCATCAAAGAACATGGTCCAAAGATTGTCTTCTGCTACTTCTGTAGACTGAACTGCGGGCTTCCTGAGAAACAATGAATCTGGTAATGAATCAACAATTTGTAAAATGCAAGATCCCATACCTATGTCAACTTAATAAATATGATGATTGACTGGATTTTGTTCATCACTGATTACATATGCAAGCTGTGATTCCCTGTATAACCTTCTGTTTACTCCTCCAAAAATAGGGATAGTATCATAGGAGAGATCCATTTGAAGAGTGCCACCTAGCCTCTTCATCCACGATCTTGATTCCAAGCATCCAAATTTAGGTGGGATGTCTGCCACTACTATATCCATAACCATAGTTTTGATGGATGGTTGTGTTAAAGTTACAACCAAGTCCTTAGACTTTTCAAGAGTCAAAAGAGAAAATATCGTGGTAAGACTTAGTAATCTCTAACCCAATCTCATCCATGACCGCCTTTGGCATTAAGTTGTGAGAAGCACCGGAGTGAAACACACAATTATGTATTGTTTTGTCATGAATGTTTAGAGATATGTAAAAAGGTGGACAAGTTTCATCTCTATCTTCTATCATTTGGCCCAGAGTAATGGTTGGCTTTTCATCATATATATTGAGAATATCAGTAGAAGGGGATATGGATTTGGGATCCATAGTTTTGAGGATATCTTTCTTGAATGTTTCATTTTTCATTAACTCAACCAAAGGGATGGGAATTTTAAATTTTTGTATTTCAGCCTCAAAATTAAAAGAATAGGATATTTTATCAGAGACCTTTACCTCATTTAAAGGAGATTTCTAAATGCTTTGCTGGTCAACAGGGGTCTGACTTTTCTGAATTTGTTGTTTAACAGGGAAAACAGTCTTCTTGGGAGGAGCTGATGCGTTTTCTTTTGAAGGATCTGTTTGTTGATTCTCTAATGTCTGATCTTTTTGCTTAACAGGGGCTGTGCTCTTTCTGGGAGAGGCTGGTGCATTCTGTTGGGTAGTATGAGAATTAGATCTGAGATTATATCTTTTCTTCTCTTCCGTTGAAAAAATGCCATCATCAGCAGAACTTTCCTCTGTCTGTTCAATCATCAATGCCTCTTCATAGTCATGTTGTGTCAGATAAGATTTCTCTGTCTCCTCTCCAACACAGTGAATATTATCTTCTCCATCTTCTTGATAATCACCTTCATCTTTGTCCATCACGACATTCTGAAGAGGAGCCTTTATCCTCTGATCCTCAGTAGGATTCCTTTCTCTTTGCAAAATCTGCATTGGCTGATTATTTCTTCTGAAGTTGTTGGGATTTTGATTTGGGTTTCTACCTGCATTATCATAAGTGCCCCTTCCCTTGACAGGTTGCTTATTTTCAATTTTGAGTTTAGATATCTCAGAGGTTAGAGATTCTAACATCTTAGCCATTTTATCTAACTTTGGATTTGCATTGGATGAAGAAGAAGCTTCGTCTCTTGGTTTTCTTCTATCAGTGTTTCCTTTCAAATTATGGCAGCCAATATATTTGATTCCACCTCAAGGGCATCATCTTGCATCAGAGATAGTGTTGGTGACCTCCTTTCTCTTAACAATAAACATAACTTTGAGTCAAAAGAATCGAAATATGTGATTTTGGCAGAGGCATCTGAAGGTTTATCTCTGCTGGTATTTTACTGTACATCCGATTAAACCTTTTAGTGAAATCAGAGACTGACTCACCATTTTGTTTCCTTAGATTTCCAAATTCAGTGATATAGTATAGAAAATATCTTCTATCACCCCAATGTTTCAAGAAGATGTCATCTAATTGCTCGATTCCAGCTATGGAACCAACAGGGAGTTCTTTGAACCATTTCCTAGCATGGCCATCTAAGCTTTGGACAAAAACTCGGGTCCAAACATCTTCCTCCTCAATATTAAGGTTTTCATCATAACTGTAGAAGGCCTCAATATGTTCTTCAACAGTCACATCCCCCTCACCTGTGAATTTGGGCATATACTTCTGATAGTCTCCTGTCGACATAGCTGATACTGGGTTTGGAAATATAAGTGGCGCATACCTAGCAACTAGGATTTGTTGCATCTTGGTCAAAGGAGGTGGTGCATCCATAATGATCTGGGGTGAGAGAGGCGATATTTTTTTCTTTGATTCCTCAACACTGGGGGAATGTAAAGGAGGTGAATTCTCTAATGGGAAAGAGGGCTGATATGAGGCTCTGTAAAAATTTGCACGCTGTTCAGCTAAGTTTTCTTCACCTTTAATAGACAACTCTTGAAGAAGATGTTCTAAAACAAGGAGGCTAGTGTAAATGTTTAAATGATCTTCTTTCTACTGTGAATGAAAAGACTCAAGAGAGGAAGAACTATGATTTCTTTCTAAGGTTTTGGATGCTTTTTCAACCAATTTTAAATCTATCAATTCATCATCACTGATATTTTCCTGTTGATAAGAAAGACTTGATTCTTCTACAATAGTTACAGTTTCTTTTTCATCAACAGTCTTGGAAAACAATTCAAATTTTTCTTTAGTAGATTTTCTTGAACAAAAGAGAGGATTACCTTCTGTGTCTGATTTTGAAGTTTGACACTGAAATTTTTTTCCTCTTCTGAGAATTATTTTTGAATTGGGCACTTGTGTGATAGGTGATTCTTATGGATTCGCCCTGGTATTGATCCTCTTAGGAGCTAGGATGAACTTGTGGAGTCGCCAGATAGATAGTTACAACCAATAAAATGTCTAATTTTTGTCTATCATCCAAGATCAGCTCTGTGTCGTATCCCAGGAAAGCAGAGCTTAAATTTCGTTTCCTTGGCAACGACGCCAATTTGTTATCACTCCAAGAAACCCTTTGTGGTTGTAGACGAAAGGTGCTTGGTAACTTAATAATATTGTAGATCTGTATGCTTGGAACAATGAGATAACTCAATAGCTAATGAAAGTAACCACTCATCATGTATCTGAATAAAATAGTGCTTTTAGAGAACAATAATTAGACAACAGAGTTGAAAAAGGAGATGAAGAATACTATTCCAGATAACCAAATACAACCATGTGTAGGGTCATACAAGATAGTACAAAGTTCTTTAATCCAAGTTTATGAGCTTAATAAGAAGATGACAGTTCTTAAAAGCTAAACTAAATTGGAATAAAGTGTAGAATCATGAAATATATGAAAGAATCTGATATTGAAAACAAAAGAGAACTGTGATTCTATTATCAGAATAAGAAGTCAAGTACAATAGCTAGAAAATTTCTCTTAGATTGAATCCTTATCTCTTAGAAAAGATAGGCATTTATATCCTTTTACAATCATTTTTTTTAGATTGTGAAAACTTGGATCTGTATCTAAATATAGAAAATAGAACTAACTAAATACAATTGATAAGAAAAGACTAGTTCCTAGAACTCGAACTGTCTTCTATGTTGATTTTGACATCTGTACTTCATCACCTTTATTTCTGTTGTGTCGTGGAAGGGTAAAGGCACCTGTCTTCTATAGCTGGACTCTTTTAATAACCATAACCAAAACTTTAGTTGACCAATTTAGCATTTGGTCTCAAAATCTCCACGAATCTCTGATGCTGAGTGTTTCTTGATTAGGTGGTTAATCCTCCGATGCTATCAAACCCTTTTTAAATACTTCAAAATTTCCTTGCTCCAACTTAGCTCTCCAAAAATTTCTTTCTGTACTTTCACCAGCTAATTCACCTTACGATCTGCTGGTTAGCTGGTGAAAGTTTTGCTTTTCACCACCTAACTCGTTGAAAATTTACCCTTTGCACTGGTGAAAGTTCCGTCTTTGGCCAAAAAGGAACCTTTCACCTCCAAAACTGTTGTTTTACCAAAAAATTAGTGCGCCTTTGATTTATCTCCCTGCATATTCACAACAACCTGGGCCAGTACCTGTAGATCTGGATGTGACTTACTCTTCTTCTTCAATTTCTTAATTTTCCTCTTAAGGCGTTTTGCTAAACACCACAAACTGTTATAGTCCTTGGTGATTTTCTTCTTTCTCTTTTTGTCTTTAACACTCTCACGAGCCAACTTCTCAAATGTTGCATTTGTCTCTACAACATTGTCAGATAGGGATTTGTATCTTGCCTTGATTACTCTTTCCAAAACCTCCTGTTGTGCAATCACCTCTTTCCGTTGCTTAATTTTTTGTGATTTCTTTGACTTTTTGATCTGTGATGTTTCACCTTCATCAATGGGAGTAAAAGTCTCACAGTCTTGTGCAATTTCCATGGAGTGTTGAGGGCATTTAATGGTTGGAATTTCATCTTCTTTTTCTAGCTCTGTTTCTGAGTCTGTGTATGGTAAATTGAGAATGTTTGACTTTTTTACTGTAGGCTGCTCTGAATTGGTTTCAAAATCTAATTTTTTCTTTGCTTTGTTAGAATTTATGCTGGAAATCCTGTCCTCTGGTGGTCCTGGAAGAGATCTCCTCCTCCTTGAGCTGCTATGAGGAGTTAACTTCTTTTTCCAGTTTTCTTTTGCTCATTCATGGGTTGAGTTCGAGTCTCAAAGCCTTCCCAAAAAAGAAAATGTTTCCAAGTCCTTCCTCTTTGTGTGAGTTCTTCTAGTATTATTGGTTTTATCAAGCCAAAATGACAAAGGGTGTTTTTTATGCTTAGAGGTTCAACTCTAATCTTTTTACATACTTTGGTTAGGCTTTTGTGGAGGAAGAAAGGTAAATTTAGGAGGGTCTTCCCTGTGAAATGATTTGAAATTTTGAAATGATATAACATTAGCTTGTCATCCCTGCCTTTTGAGGTGATATAGAGTTGAATGTTTTTAAATAGGTCCTGCCATTCATCTTCCAGATGAGAAACTGACATGCTTTTCTTCCAGGTGATATCTCTGAATTCTGCCTTAAGGTATACCCTAAAATTCAAATTCTTTGTTTCTGTTATCTTAAACCAACTCTGGCCTGATCCAGGTAAGCTAGTTGCTATGGCAATGGCGGCTTCATTGACTGTCATTTCTACAGAACCCACACTAGCTCTGTTTCCATCATATGATTTAGCGAATGCTTCAGCTGTTATTTGGTGGCAACCATTTTGTAACCTTTCAACATAACTCATGTAGCCTGCGTTTGAGAAACGTTTTTGCACATCTGGATGCGACTGTAAGAATGACATGCTATCCAATTATTTCCTTAGCAATAAACCGCTTCGTTTCCTTGCCATCTGTGACTCGAACCTCGGACAATTGGCAGACAATGTCACTGTAATTTCTTGATTGAGCCAAGGTTTGGCACTGGTGAAAACTCTCGGTGTTGCCATTTCAAATATGGAACCATACCATATTACCTGTGAACAATGCGTGTTCAAAATATGAAATGCTGATTTGATGTCACCGGGTGAGTGGTACTGCTCCTTTACCTGTGATGATGAATGTGAATTCGTCATCTCCAATGCCATCATTGCTGAAGCATGCAATCACCAGCACGATCCGCCATAATATCCGATTAAAACATGCATAACGATATCCTCATCATCATTCACTTCGATTAGCGCTTCATAATAATTATGTGACATGTGTCGAGCATGTCTTCCTTTCAATTTCTGAAATCGTGGAAGAAAAATACGTGTTTCGTGCTTTCACCAGCTAGCCTGTCTACGAGAAAGTACTCCTTAACTGTTGAAACCCACTGCTTTCACCAGCTAACATCAACCTTGCAACATGCGTTAGATGTTGAAAATATTTTCACGAATTTAAAAAAAAAACAACCTTTATGGATCAACTTATTTCTAAGGCATGAATTTAAAACCTAAGTTTTGACACTAGAAGAATCTAAAAATAAATAGAGAATCCTACATATGACCATGCTATCACCTACAAAATGAAATCAAGTGACTGATTCATTTTGGTAGGTAACATTTGGCTCCAACGGGGATGGATACCTCCCTGGGAGGTGACCAAGAACCTAGTTAGACTCAGTAGCCTTTATTACAATTTGAAAATTTGAAAAATGGTTTTGCTTAGTACCATTGGGCATGGAGTTATTCAAGAAATAAGAACAAAATAAAATAAAATGAAAAGAATATGTACAAGTAAAATAGGGCTTTAAGAAAAGCCTTCATGAAAAATAGGTCTTTAGAAAACGCCCATTGAAAGGGCCACCTGCCACTTCTTCGCCTGCAAGATTTTGGAGAACAAAGGTATTGTTCTGCTGAACTGCTGTTATGAAAAAAGGACCTGCCCAGAGAGCATCAAATTTTCCGTGTTTCCCTTTTTCTTACCTTGTTGCATCCCATTTTAAGACCAGTTCCCCTGTTTTGAAAATATTTTCTTTGACTTTCTTGTCGAAAATCTCCTTCATCTTTTCTTGGTGTAATTCTGTCTTTTCCAGAAGCTTCTCTTCGAGTTAAATCACTTGGTTCAGAGTCAGTTTCTTGTAAAAACTTTGCAACTGGCAGTGCAAGTTGAACATGAAATATGGCTTCAGTACCATATACATACTTAAAGGGAGATGTGCCAATTGACTTTTTATTTGTAACCCTGTCAGCCCACAAAGCAAATTTTAGCTTGGAATCCCAACCTCTGGTATTTTGTTCAAGCAACTTCTTTATAATTATGACCGAACTCTTATGCGATGACTCAACTAAGCCATTTCCTTGTGGATAGTAAGAAGTAGAATGTACTAGCTGAACTCCCAACTCTTCACATAATTTTACCAAGTGTTTATCTTTGAATGCAACAACGTTATCATGACTATTCTCTTAGGGCAACCAAATCTGGCGAATATGTTTTCTTGCAAAAAATTAATGATGATAGTGTGATTGGCGTTCCTGGTAGGAATGGTCTCAATCCATTTTGTAAAATAATCGGTGGCAACAAGGATCCATCTGTGCTGACTGCTAGAAGGCGGGTGAATCTCACCTATGAAGTCCAGACCCCATTGCTGGAAGGGACCTGTGACCACAATAGGTATGAGGGGGAGGGATTTTAGTTGTTGTTTACCTGCAAAGCTTTGGCACTTGTCACATGTTCTCACAAATTCACACACATCTGAAAATAAATATGGCCAGTAATAACCAGCTCTTAAGATTTTATGTGTGGTAGTCTTCCAATAGTGGTGTCCTGCATATTCACTATTATGGAATTCAGTCATGATCCTAGCTGCTTCCTCTTAGTTTATGCACCTCAATAATAGCCCTATTGGATTTTTCTAGAACAATAAGTTGGCATTGATGCAGAAATTCATGGCTTTGAGATTTAAAGCCCTCCCTTGTGTTCTTGTCAAATCTGAAGGGACTGATAAAGTTCGCAGAAACTGAATGATATGGCTGTACCATTTATAGTTGGCTAGGTGAACTGAGACCTTCATTTCTTCACTTCCTTTATCCTCTGAAGACTAAACATTATCTACATTTATACTTACCAAATTTATCTCAAGCAGTTTACAATTTTCTTTTACAAGAAGTTTGGCAAGGCCTTGACCTTTCACAAGTTTTGCTTGTTTGATTTCAACATCAAATTCAATTAACTTTGCTATCCACTTACTCCTTTTTCCATCTATGTCGGGTTTTATAAGCACATCTTTAACTGAACTGGAAGGTACGTAAGCTATTACCTTGGCTTGAAGGATGTAAACTATGAATGCTTTTAATGACTTGATGAGCGCATATGCTTGTTTCTCCAATAATTCATACTTCACCTCAACATCCCTCAATACTTTACTGAAGAAGGAAACTGGCTGCTCCTGATCATGGACATTTCTCTGCAATAGTACTGCTGCAATTGTATATTTCGAAGCAAATGAAAAGATATAAAACTCCTTGGCGAAGTCATGGCTGATTAAAACAGGGGCTGTCATAATGGCTTCTTTGATAGCATTGAATGAGTGTTTGGCTTCTTCAGTCCATTTTACTTCGGAGTTATTTCTTAACATAGAAGTGATATGCTTTGTGATTTCTGCAAACTTTGCTATAAACCTCCTGATAAAGTTTATAGTCCCAAGGAAAGATTGAATGTCCTTCTTTGATCTCGGAAGAGACAAACTTTTAATAGCTTCTACTCTTTTTGGGTCGATCCTCACCCCATTAGCTGAAACAATATGTCCAAGTAATTTCCCTTCCTTGAGTGCAAAATTAGATTTTTTAGGATTAAGAGAAATGCCATACCTTCGACA
>SNQJ01S0009545.1:104495-123328 GCA_010110895.2 Picea sitchensis
AAAAAAAAGTAATGTCATCAAGATATATCAAGACGAATTTGTCTTTCTCCCCAATGAAAGCAATGTCCATCGCCCTTTGGAATGTCGCTCCTGCATTCATCAATCCAAAAGGCATCTTTTCATACATAAACGTACCCCATGGAGTGGTAAAGGCAGTCTTTTCTCTATCATCCGGATGGATAGCGATCTGGTTGTATCCGAAAAACCCATCAATAAAAGACATCACCTTTGATCCTGACACCTTCTGTAAAATATGTTCCATCTTGGGCAGCGGGTAGTTGTCCTTCCTAGAGCACTTATTCAAATTTCTGAAATCCACATAGAGTCTGATCTCTCCATTCTTCTTTCTGACCAGTACAAGATTTGCAATCCATTCTGAGTATCTGAGAGGTATCATAATGCGAGCGTCCAAAAGCTTCTTGATTTCCCATTCCATTGTAGACAACAACATAGGATTGAAAGATCTAAGTTTTTGCCTAAATGGTTTTGTATCTTTGTTCAAGGGGATTTTGTGCTGAATTACCTCAGTGTCCAAAGTCTTCAAGTCATCATATTTCCAAGAAAAGATGTCATTAAACTCCTTTAACAGTTCACCATAATCAACCTTTTTTTTCCAGTCAAATGTGAAGCTAAGTTGACATATTTAGGATCCTGTTCACTGGCTACATTATATTGCAAAACTTCTGAATCTTTTTCTCCCTTTTCCAATTTGTCAGCCACATCATTATTATCAAAAAGTTTTTCTAAAGGGAACAAACCTTTAGGGATTCTATTGGTGGACAGTTGTACTATTTCATGTGCTGCAATTGTGCTTCTGAACTTTGGCTTCTCAGCTTCATCGTCATGTTCATTTTCCTGATCAATTTGCAAATCTACGAACTCATCTATCACTGCAAGAAATATAGTGAGTTCAACATCATACTCGAAAACCTTCCAGAATTTTACATTATCAGGGAGTGATGGTCTATACTTTACTTGGATTTTGCAATTCAATTTAGGAGGTAAAGGAGGAATAAAAGCACAGGCTGACACAACTAATGAATCATCCAATTCATTCATTTCTCTGGGTATGAATGAAATCTTGAAATCTGTAAAAGTATGGATCACTCTCAAAACTTCATCTCTATAGGCTTTCAGCCTGACATGTTTCGCTTGAAAGGACTTGTTTACCCGCTGAATAATTAAATCTGCATCTCTGAATACCTATAATCTTTGAATCTTCATCTCTTTGGCTGCATTTAATCCCAGGAGCAGTGCCTCATACTATGCAATGTTGTTAGTCACTTTAAAATCAAGCTTAAAGGACAAATGAGAAGTTTGCTTTGAAGGAGAAATTAACACCACTCCTGCTCCTGCTAATTATTTGGTACAAGCACCATCAAATAACATGCTCCAAAGATCGTCTTCTACTACTTCTGTAGACTAAACTGCGGGCTTCCTGAGCAACAATGAATCTGGTAATGAATCATCAATTTGTAAAATGAAAGATCCCATACATGTGTCAACTAAATAAATATGATGATTGGCTGGATTTTGTTCATTACTGATTACATATGCAAGCTGTGATTCCCTGTATAACCTTCTGTTTACTCCTCCAAAAACAAGGATAGTAGCATAGGAGATATCCATTTGAAGAGTTCCACCTAGCCTCTTCATCCACGATCTTGATAACAAGCATTCAAATTTAGGTGGGATGTCTGCCACTACTATATCCATAACCATAGTTTTCATGGATGCTTGTCTTAAAGTTACAGCCAAGTCCTTGATAATTCCGAGAGATTTGACTTTTCGAGAGTCAAAAGAGAAAAGATCATGGTAAGACTTAGTAATCTCTAACCCAAGCTCATCCATGATCGCCTTTGGCATTAAGTTGTGAGAAGCACCAGAGTCCAACAAACAATTATGTAGTGTTTTGTCATGAATGTTTAGAGAGATGTAAAAAGGTGGACAACTTTCATCTCTATCTTCTATCATTTGGCCCAGAGTAATGGTTGGATTTTCATCATATATATTGAGAATATCARYARAAGGGGATATGGATTTGGKATCCAKAKTTTTGAGGATATCTTTCTTGAATGTTTCATTTTTCATTAACTCAACCAAAGGGATGGGAATTTTAATTTTCTGTATTTCAGCCTCAAAATTAAAAGAATAGGAGATTTTATCAGAGACCTTTACCTCATTTAAAGGAGCTTTCTGAATGCTTTGTTGGTCAGCAGGGGTTTGAATTTTTTGAATTTGTTGTTTGACAGGGACACCCGTCTTCTTGGGAGGAACTGATGTGTTTTCTTTTGAAGGATCTGTTTGTTGATTCTCTGTTGTCTGATCTTTTTGATTAACAGGGGTTGTGCTCTTTTTGGGAGAGGATGGTGCATAATGTTAGGCAGTATCAGATTTAGATCTGAGATTATATCTTTTCTTCTCTTTCGTTGAAAAAATGCCATCATCAACAAAACTTTCCTCTGTTTGTTCAGTCATCAATGCCTCTTCATAGTCATGTTGTGTCAGATAAGATTTCCCTGTCTCCTCTCAAACACAGTGAATATTATCTTCTCCATCTTCTTGATAATCACCTTCATCTTCGTCCGTCATTACATTCTGAAGAGGATCCTTTATCCTCTGATCCTCAGTAGGATTCCTTTCTCTTTGGAAAATCTTCATTGGATGATTAGTTCTTCTGAAGTTGTTGGGATTTTGATTTGGGTTTCTACCTGCATAATCATAAGTGCCCCTTCCCTTGACAGGTTGCTTATTTTCAATTTTGAGTTTAGATATCTCAGAGGTTAGAGATTCTAACATCTTAGCCATTTTTTTCTAACTTTGGATTTTCATTGGATGAAGAAGAAGCTTCGTCTCTTGGTTTTCTTCTATCAGTGTTTCCTTTCAAATTATGGGAAGCCAATATATTTGATTCCACCTCAAGGGAAACATCTTGCATCGGAGATAGTGTTGGTGACCTCCTTTCTCTCAACAATAAACATAACTCTGAGTCAAAAGAATCAGAATATGTGATTTTGGCAGAGGCATCTGAAGGTTTTATCTCTGCTGGTATTTTACTGTACATTCGGTTAAACCTTTTAGTGAAATCAGAGACTGACTCACCATTTTGTTTCCTTAGATTTCCAAATTCAGTTATATAGTATAGAAAATCTCTTCTATCATCCCAATGTTTCAAGAAGGTGTCATCTAATTGCTTGATGCCCGCTATGGAACCAACAGGGAGTTCTTTGAACCATTTCCTAGCATGGCCATCTAAGCTTTGGACAAAAAATCGGGTCCAAACATATTCCTCCTCAATATTAAGGTTTTCAGCATAAATGTAGAAGGCCTCAATATGTTCTTCAATAGTCACATCGCCCTCACCTTTGAATTTGGGCATATACTTCTGATAGTCTCCTGTCGGCATAGCTAATACTGGGTTTGGCAATATAAGTGGTGCATACCTAGTAGCTAGGATTTGTTTCATCTTGGTCAAAGGAGGTGGTGCGTCCATAATGATCAGTGGTGAGAGAGGTGATAGTTTTTTCTTTGATTCCTCAACACTGGGGGAATGTAAAGGAGGTGAATTCTCTAATGGGAAAGATGTCTGATATGAGCCTCTGTAAAAATTTGCAAGCTATTCAGCTAAGTTTTCTTCACCTTTAGTAGACAACTCTTGAAGAAGATGTTCTACAACAAGGAGGCTAGTGTAAATGTTTAAATGATCTTCTTTCTGCTGTGAATGAAAAGACTCAAGAGAGGAAGAACTATGATTTATTTCTAAGGTTTTAGATGCTTTTTCAACCAATTTTAAATCTATCAATTCATCATCACTGATATTTTCCTGTTGATAAGAAAGACTTGATTCTTCTAGAATAGTTACAGTTTCTTTTTCATCAACAGTCTTGGAAAACAATTCAATTTTTTCTGTAGTAGATTTTCCAGAACTAAAGAGAGGATTACCTTCTGTGTCTGATTTTGAAGTTTGACCCTGAAATGTTTTTCCTCTTCTGAGAATTAGTTCTGGATTGGGAACTGGTGTGACAGGTGATTCTTGTGGATTCGCCCTGGTACTGATCCTCTTAGGAGCCAGGATGAACTTGTGGAGTCGCCAGATAGATAGTTACAACCAATAAAATGTTTAATCTTTGTCTATCATCAAAGATCATCTCTGTGTCGTATCCCAGGAAAAAAGAGCTTAAATTTTGTTTCCCCAGAAACGACGCCAATTTGTTATCACTCCAAGAAACCCTTTGTGGTTTTAGACCAAAGGTGCTTGGTAACTTAAGAATATGGTAGATTTGTATGCTTGGAACAATGAGATAACTCCATAGCTAATGAAAGTAACCACTCATCATGTATCTGAATAAAACAATGCTTTTAGAGAACAATAATAAGACAACAAAGGTTAAAAAGGAGATGAAGAATACTAGTCCAGATAACCAAATACAACCATGTGCAGGGTCATACAAGACAGTAAGAAATTATTTAATCCAAGTTTATGAGATTAATAAGAAGATGACAGTTCTTAAAAGCTAAACTAAACTGGAATAAAGTGTAGAATCATGAAATATATGAAAGAATCTGATATTGAAAACAAAAGAGAACTGTGATTCTATTATCAGAATAAGAAGTCAAGTACAATAGCTAGAAAATGTCTCTTAGATTGAGCCCTTATCTCTTAGAAAAGATAGGCATTTATAGACTTTTACAATCGGTTTTTTTAGATCATGAAAACTTGGATCTGTATCTAAATATAGAAAATAGAACTAACTAAATACAATTGATAAGCAAATACTAGTTCCTAGAACTCGAACTGTCTTCTATGTTGATTTTGACATCTGTACTTCATCACCTTTGATTCTGTTGTGTCGTGGAAGGGTAAAGGCACCTGTCTTCTGTAGCTGGACTCTTTTAATAACCATAACCAAAACTTTAGTTGACCAATTTATCATTTGGTCTCAAAATCTCCACGAATCTCTGATGCTGAGTGTTTCTTGATTAGGTGGTTAATCCTTCGATGCTATCAAACCCTTTTTAAATAATTCAAAATTGCCTTGCTCCAGCTTAGCTTTCCAAAAATTTCTTTCTCTACTTTCACCAGCTAATTCACCTTACAATCTGCTGGTTAGCTGGTGAAAGTTATGCTTTTCACCAACTAACTGGTTGAAAAGTTAGCCTTTGCGCTGGTGAAAGTTCTGTCTTTGGCCAAAAAGGAACCTTTCACCTCCAAAACTGTTGTTTTACCAAAAACTTAGTGTGCCTTTGATTTATCTCCCTGCATATTCACAACAACCTGGGCTAGTACCTGTAGATCTGGATGTGACTTACTCTTCTGCTTCGATTTCTTAATTTTCCTCTTAAGGCGTTTTGCTAACCACCACAAACTGTTATAGTCCTTGGTGATTTTATTCTTTCTCTTTTTGTCTTTGACACTCTCATGAGCCAACTTCTCAAATGCTGCATTTGTCTCTGTAAAATTGTCAGATAGGGATTTGTATCTTGCCTTGATTACTCTTTCCAAAACCTCCTGTTGTGAAATCACCTCTTTCAGTTGATTAATTTTTTGTGATTTCTTTGACTTTTTTCTCTTTGATGTTTCACCTTCATCAATGGGAGTAAAAGTCTCACAGTCTTGTGCAATTTCCATGGAGTGTTCAGGGCTTTTAATGGTTGGACTTTCATCTTCTTTCTCTAGCTCTGTTTCCGAGTCTGTGTATGGTAAATTGAGAATGTTTATCTTTTTTACTGTAGACTTATCTGAATTGGTTTCAAAATCTAATTTTTTCTTTGCTCTTTTAGACTTGATGCTAGAAATCCTATCCTCTGGTGGTCCTGGAAGAACTCTCCTCCTCCTTGAGCTACTCCGAGTAGTTAACTTCTTTTTTCCAGTTTTCTTCTGCTCATTCATGGGTTGAGATTGAGTCTCAAAGCCTTCCCAAAAAACAAAATGTTGCCAAGTACTTCGTCTTTGTTTGAGTTCTTCTAGAATTATTAGTTTTATCAAGCCAAAATGACAAAGGGTGTTTTTTATGCTTAGAGGTTCAGCTCTAATCTTTTTACATACTTTGGTTAGGCTTTTGTTGAGGAAGAAAGGTAAATTTAGGAGGGTCTTCCCTGTGAAATGATCTAAAAGTTTGAAATGATATAACATTAGCTTGTCATACCTGCCTTCTGAGGTGATATAGAGTTGAATTCCTTTAAACAGGTCCTGCCATTCATCTTCCAGATGAGAAACTGGCATGTTTTTCTTCCAGGTGATATCTTTGAATTCTGCCTTAAGGTATACCCTAAAATTCAAATTCTTGGTTGCTGTTGTCTTAAACCAGCTCTGGCCTGATCTGGGTAAGTTGGTTGTTGTCTCAATGGTGGCTTCATCGACTATCATTTCTACAGAACCCACACTAGCTCTGTTTCCATCATATGATTTAGCAAATGCTTCAACTATTATTTGGTGGAAACCATTTTGTAATCTTTCAACATAACTCATGCAACCTGTGTTTGAGAAATGTTTTTGCACATATGCGACTGTAAGAATGACATGCTATCCAATTCTTTCCTCAACAATAAACCACTTCATTTCCTTTCCATCTGTGACTCGAACCTCAGAGAATTGGCAGACAATGTCACCGTAATTTCCTGATTGAGCCAAGGTTTGGGGTTGGTGAAAATCTCGGTGTTGCCAATTCAAATATGGAACCATACCATATTACCTGTGAACAGTGCGTGTTCAAAATATGAAATGCTGATTTGATGTCATCGGGTGAGTGGTACTACTGCTTTACCTGTGATGATGGATGTGAATTCGTCATCTCCAATGCTATCATTGCTGAAGCATGCAATCACCAGCACGATTCGCCATAATATCTGATTAAAATGTGCATAACGGTATCCATATCATAATTTTCTTCGATCAATGCCTCATAATAATTATGTGACGTGTGTCGAGCGTGTCTTCTTTTCTATTTCTGAAATTGTGGACGAAAAAACATGTGTTTCACGCTTTCACCAGCTAGCCTATCTGTGGGAAAGTAATCCTTAACCATTGAAACCCACCGCTTTCACCAGCTAACATCAACCTTGCAACATGTGTTAGATGTTGAAAAGCTTTTCACGAATTTAAAAAAAAAAAACCTTTATGGATCAACTTATTTCTAAGGCATGAATTTAAAACCTAAGTTTTGACACTAGAAGAATATAAAAACAAATAGAGAATCCTACAGATGACCATGCTATCACCTACAAAATGAAACCAAGTGACTGATTCATTTTGGGAGCTAACAAGTCCAATTGAGAATTTGAGGGAAATTTCCTTTGAAATACATATCTATGAAGAAGAAATACTTGAAGAAATTTATCAAGAATATCATGATGAAGTTTATCATGTTGTATATCTGGACGAGACATTTGATGAAGATGAAGTTGTTATATCTACCCTTCCACTTGATGAAGACATCCATGCCTCTACTTCTCCGACACATCAAGAATAGAACATGATGATTCATGACCCTTTTGAAGACCTTTATGATGATTTATTTCATGAATTTGGAAGTGAAGAAGTATTAGAGGATCCCTTGGATGCGACAGGTCCTTTTGAAAAAATTAAAACAAAGCACTCTGTACTAAGGATCAGGCCCATTCGATGAAGAGGTAATGGAGGGGCACACCCGTAAAAAGAAAGAATAATTATGATGAATCACAACATGTTGAGACATCATTATATTTTCTCCCGCTTGATGTATGTGAGGTTTTCCATTAGTGTTTTCCTCCTGCACATGAAGTTGAAGAAGAAAATAGTCTCAATGATGAAGAATTTGAAGATCCAGTTGAAGCCACCCTAACCTCTGCACACAAAGACAAAGAGATGGTTATTTTTAGTCATATTGATGGATTTGTGAAAGAACCCTTGGATTTGATTGATGAGAATATAGATAGGTTCATACAAACTGGGAGACGTAGATGTGATGTTGCTTGTCTAATTTTTTTGGAGACCCCATTTACAACATTGAGGGTGTCTCTAGTGGAAACAGGATTGAGCTAGAATCTCCAGGAAAATGGTCCTCACTTGTGTATGATTCATATTTTTGGAAGCCTAATGTTGACATGATTACATATTTATTTTTTCCATTTGAGGATGACCTTTCACAACGTTTTTAGGGTTATTTTCTGTCATCCCTTGGGAGTTGTGATGCATATCCTTTTGGGGGTACAGACTTGTTCTATGAATACTTTCATCCACCTTAATCCTCGCCTTTAGATGAACACCAGGACATAGACATCCTATATGAATCAAAGGCTCACTCTACAAACCAAAAGCATTCTCATCTTGGGGATTTTTACGAGGTTTTGCAGGAGAAGAGGCAACATTTTTCTAGAATTGAGCCTGTCCCTTACCTCATTTATTCTTCTCATGGAAATCGTGAGGTCTTCTTGGGATATCTCATTTCCTATCAGTATTCGGGAAGCAACGATCATGCCAATGGGTTGAATATGATCCATCGGCTACATATGGTATCCCTCTTCAAAGATGGATTGATCGTGCTTGTGGTTACACTTTTAGGTAGCATGATCAGGATGATGATTTCTCTTTCCAACAATATTTCCTCCCTCCCACCTATCTCCATTCATTTCATTCCATGACTGATTATATTTATGTTCATGATTATTATGTGCTCAACTTATCCTTGTTGTATTTCATGATTTAGCATAGGGGGAGATACCTTGATGAAATAATGAATATATGAATGCACTGGTTGTGTGACTTCACCTAACATCACCTATCACCTCATCTTCAGGGCCCCAAGGCCCCAAGGCCCCAGGTAAATAGGTAGCTCATATTTCTTTCCTTGCATTTGCATATTGATTGGTCATGATAGTTTAGCTACATTTAATATTTCATTTTTTTCTACTTTCATATTGATTTGATGCTTAGTTTAGACATTTTTGAAAAAATGCTAAAATTTTCTTTTCTAGATTAGTTATAATTTTGGTTTTGACATATATGGACGAAGGGTGATAGAACCGCCCTATATTTTACACTATTATTTTTTAGTGTAGGCACATGTACACCAGGAGATGTTGCAGTTCTCATGCACTCTATGACGAATACATATCCCCAAGTAGGAACCATATGCTATCCCCAAATCCTAGGGATACCTAATGAGATGATGTCTCAAGGCCCTAAGGTTGTAGACATGGAGTACCGATAGATAGCCTAACTAGCAATGTACACTTTCATAGACAAAGACCCAACTCACCACCATAGCTCCAGGTTCATCATGACAATATCCATCACATCAAATGGCTTCCGGAAGACATTGGGTATTTCTCCACGAGGTAAAATCCATGTATTATTGTGAGTGTCATTTCAATATTTGAGACATTTGAGTTTGTTGCATCTATTACTGCTTTTGATTATGTAATGTTTTCTTGGACATTATGCTCTTTTCCCTGTTTTACTTTGGTGGTTGACATTGCGCCCTAGTAAGTGGATCACCCTTAGGGATAGGTTTTCTACTGGGAGGTCCTCTTGATGGGTCACCTGCCATTCCTGACCATACATGTCACTTTCCACACTTTATCCCCTCATCTTCTTAACTTTTGGGATTTTTGGGTATACTGACCCAAGAAGGGGTTGCCCCTCATTTCATGGGAAGAAGGGGTTGAAGGCCCATAGGCTTGTAAGATGGAAAAATATAAAATCCAATCATTAACCTTCTATATTCTCACCCATGGATCCCAAGGAAAATGAAATGTCTCTCACAGGAAACAGATGGGACTTGTAAAAATTAACTAATACAAAATTCCAACCAAGGTGGAACATGTGTGGGCACTATTTTTAATGCTTAGGTAGAAGCCCCAAACATTTTTTCAACTTGGGGAAGCATAATGTGACTGGGTAGAGTCAAGGTGGACACAATTTTTCATGCTTAGTTAGAAGCCCCACCTTGGATTCAAACTGGAAACATCTTAAAAGAACAAAAGAAAATAAATGGGTTTGGAAAAAGGTTGCATTGAAAACGAAAGTGCATCACACCCTCTACAAAGGCACCCATAGATGAGACACTACAACCCCTTGTATATCATGAACCCCATGCCCCAAAGTCTCCCCCCATCCATGCCACCTCATCCACATAACTTATAAAGAGGTCCCCTTTGGAAACACTCCTAAACTTGAGGAACGATTCACCAAATAGGTCCCTTTGTCAACCCTCCCATACATAAACTTGGAAAATTTCTTAGGGTCTTTGAGCATTTGTTTATTTTGATGAGGTAGTTTAGATGTGCTTGTTTATATGTCTCTTTTATTGATTTTATTTACTCATCATGATGCATTTGAATTGAGACTCTTGGAGGGCATATCCATTTGTCTTTGTAGGACCTAGTTGGTGGACAATTTTAGGAGAACACACCTAGCTTGGGCTTCCATGGGGCTTGAAGCCCACCGGTTGGACTCCAAGGGCCCACACTTCGGATGATGATGAAATTAATTTGGAGGCATAGAGAACACCTTGGAGGATATTACCCATCCCCTACATGCCAAATGATTTGCTTGAAAGGGTCAAAACGTCACCCTCTAAGGGCTTGATGTCACCCTAGGACTAGGGTTTGGTGGTGATGATGAACATTTGAATTTTTTTGAGGAAGAGGCCCATGGATCATGGAAGAAAGGATTAGGTTGAAGACAATTGGAATTTTGAGGCCTAGCGCTCCCTTATCCAACTCAACAACTTGGCAAAAAATTCTAAACGTTGCCCAAAAAAAGGGTGATGTCATGTTTCGAGGGTTTCTCTTACGTGCAAAATATGAATTAAATAATATTAATTTTGTCAAGGGGAAAATTAAAAGATGTTGACCCCTTATATTGTGTTTTACACTAATGTTTGTGGACAAACATGTTTTAGAAAATTTTGTATAAATAAATATGAATTCTATTTCATTTTGACATAGCTCTTCCATGTGGAGAAGGATACTTGGCTGAAATTTATGCCTTACTTGCGAAACTCTCTTTATATATCTTGGTTAGATTATCTTTTGATGGTTCATATTTGGTATTGGATGGATTGATGATGCACTATCTCTCTTGGAGGCTTGTTTCTTGCTTCATGGTGGAATTTTCTTGGTGAATTAGGGTTTCATCTTGTTAATGCTTCAACTAGGTAAGTATTTCATGTTTATTGCTCTCTTTTGTTGGTTGTAAGGTTAATGTGATGTGTTAACACTGAGTAAATTGTTGGGCTGAAAAAACAATCTATAAAGATAACCTACAAACCAAATTTAATACTGGAAACTAGCCTTTACAATTAGAGAGGGCTCTCTCTCAGACTTTATCTCTCATAGACATGTTGCTTTAAAACAAGGGTAGATTTTAAAATTTAAGGTAACTTTGAAAAGGTATGCTAACAAAAGATAGTGTTTCTAGGGCTATGGAGTCAACCCCTGAAAACAAAGAAACAATGCTTGGTAGATAGAACTCTCAAAGGAACAAAGGATAAACAAGGTGATGAAATTCAATATTTAATTTGATTATGTAGGGCGAAAGAAGAAAAGAAAAATACAACAGAATCAAAGAACCACAATGGATGAATTCTGATCTTAGCTGGGAAGACAAACATACTTTAAATCGGTTCAGTCTAGAGCACCACTTACATGAGTTCTAGACTTTAAAATTTACTAATTTAAAAAGAAGAGAAGTGCAAATGAATATGAATACACAAGAAATACATACAAGGAAAGGTACAAGATTCAAAGGATCACCATTGGAATATTTTTCTTAAAGAACTCAGGAATTCTACATTTGTATTTCTTTAGATTCAGGAAATTACATAGAGGATCAAAATATCTATACTTTTTCCCGTGCACCTCTTTTACATCAAAATAGTACATATATATAGAAAGTAAAGCTACACTAAGCTGTTAGGAATCAAACTACTATCTCCTAGAGTTCTGGATTTGGTTGTTTTCAAAGAGAACAACAACCTTTACAAAAATTACCAAAAATAGGAAAGATGATCTGGCAATCATAAACTATCCGGTATGTTATTTATAATCATAAATTCTTTAGGAAAATCAAAATCATACGATTGTGATGAATCATCACGCGTATTGCTGGAAAACACTGTCATTGATGCGCAGTAGAGTCTAGCTTCTATTGCGCAACTGCTGGCTTTGAAATCTGCGCAGTGATTTCGCACGCTGGATCTTCGTGTAGAGGTTGCGTGCACGAATCCAGTTGGCTGCAAATAATGGGATCATCCAATTTTTCCATAGCTTAATTGTCCAAAATCACTTGCAGTTGTAAGGACCTATTTGTCCTTCTCAATGACAAGATTTGTCTTTTCAAATTATTCATCTGTATCAACAAAGCCGTATTTATTTTCAATTTTGATTGAGCGCCAGAAGAGCCGCACATGCATTGTCGATAGCTTGTCTGCATTCCTTGAATTGTTACATGATTCTTTCCTCTGATATCCTTTTTTCCTCAATAAGATCAATGATCACATCTTCAGCCTCTCTGAGCTGCTTTTTAAGCCAATTTGTATTCTTTTCTCCTCCTATTGTTGAGGTAGGAGATCTCTGACCTTCCAGACATGCTTACCTAGCATCAGGCCATCTCAAATCCCTTCTTTGCCAAAACACTGCTGAACAACTCTTTAAAAAACCTCTTTTATAAGGGCCCATGCACCCTACTCCATTATTGCACGCGTGTACACGCTAGCTGACCTAAAACAACCCGCGTGGACCTACAAAAGCACGAAAAAAGGAAAGTTGTTGATGGAACACACAACTTTGGGTGAGTTAACTAAAACTCCCAGCCATGCATGGCCGAGGGTTCATCCAAATACCTAGCTTCTTCTATCCTATAAAAGAAGGGTTAGGGGTTCTATTTGGAAGAGGAGAATAAGAGTAAAGAAACTCTACCCAATTGCACATTCCCATTGTCCCAACCCTTTATCCATCCTTGTGTAAAAGGAGATACAAAGAAAAGAAGTTGGAGGACATTTGAAGAGGAGCCTGGGATCAGGTTCGTGGAGCAGTGGCCGGTCTCAACATTGTAAGTTGATTCATTAAAGTTAATAATAAATAAATGCTTTTCCCGTCCCACTATATGAGTTCTTCATAGTTTAGTGAATATATGTTTGAATCTCTAACCCATTAATTTGTAGAACAAATGCATGTAGAGTTTGTTGCTTGTTTTGCACGCAGTTCAGTCTTGGAAGGATAGCTGCTAGAAAGCGATCAAGCGTGAAGAAGGATCAACATCAAACATATGGAACAAGGTATGTTCGTTTAACCATGTATTTGCTTAAAAGAAATGGGGATTAGGTCTGGGACGATGGTAGAAAGTAGGATTCTTTAGGTCTTATCTGCATGCATAATATAACCCTAAGTGCTAGTCCATAGGGGGATTTTCCACCACAACAGAATTGGCGACCATACTGGAGAAGTCTCTAGGGTTCTTGGGAATATTTTTGGGTATTTTTAAAAGACTGGTTTTCTTTCTCGTTTTTTGAAGTTTCTGCAAAGTTTGAGCTAATAGAGATTCTGGTCTTCCATACCAACTATCTCTGTTTCTTTGCTTGACTGTGTTTTTTCGAGACCTACAGAGGTACACGCGGCCTGCATAATGTCTGCACGCATGTACCCATGCCCTACTTTCTTATATCCCGCGTGTAAACACTAGCTGAAGAAGTAACAATAGCGTGTATTATTCTAGAAATTTTTTGAGGTAGTCATCGTCTTCCCTGTTAGAATCAATGATTCTCAGGGGTTTTCTGGAACTCTTTCTAGTCTTGGTTGTTTGCAGTCTATAGCTCAGGGTTCATCTCAAATTGGTTTGTTTTACGAATTTTTCCTTACATTGTTTTCTTTTTTCTGTTAAAGAAAGTGTCTAAGCCTTCAAGAGATCCCGATTTTCAGTATCAGTGGTCTCTTCCTGGTTTGGATTGTCTGTTTTTATTTTTGTTTTAGAGTTTTAGAGATACACATGGCCTGTATACGACCAGCATGCGTGTACATGCCCTTTGGCTCTACACAGCTCGCGTGCACACACTTGTTGTTGAATTGTTAGTAGTGTGCTTGTGAAGGATAGTTTTTGTTGAGGGTGAGGCAGTCATCCTTTCTGTTGACAAGAGTTATACCCCTCAAGTTTTTGAATCTTTTTCCTAGCAGTCAGTAGCTTAGGTTTGATCTCAACCATAGCTTTCTTTTTCATTTAGAAAGTTTTCATCAAAATTTGCTTTAGGGTTTTTAGACAAGTGTGAGAGTCATTTTTTAAGTTGCTAGTGTGTGATTTCTTGAAGTGATTCTTTGCGATTTGTGATTAGGCCATAAGTTTTTCTTGGTTTTTGACTTGTTGATATTTTTCCTTTTTGCTTTGTGAACATTCAAATAAAAAAAAATCTCTTTCATTTCTTTGTTTGGTTGAAAAGCGTTGTTTTGCATTAGTAACCAGGGAAAAATCTTTGCTTTCTTAAGTTCTTGATAGTTTACTTATATTGTAAGTAGCTCGTAGTCGAGTGAAATCCTACTTTAAGTTTGATGTTTAAAAGATCTTATAAAATTCTTTAATTTTTTTTTTTTTTTGAAAAGTGGTTGAAAATTTGCATTAAGTAAAGGTTTTTGTTTCCAGATTTCTGTCCATTTTTAATTTCGTCTTCTGAACATCACTAGTTTCACTTTCATACCCTTTGACATAAGACAAGCCATAAAATTAACGCTAAATCTAAAATTCATTATACTTTTATGTTTGTAGGGTTAACCAACTAGTTCAGGAATAGGGCCTTGGATTAGGTTGGAGAGGAAACTCTTCAAGGCCATTAAAATCAAACATTGGAGTCTGAGTTAGGGAGTTTCCAAGTCCAGTATCATGAAATTTATCCGGGACCCCCCTCTAACACAGGGGATAAACACGAGGTCGCGTGTGGAAAGGTAGCGGAGATAACCCCTCCAAAGTTGGACCAATCATAGTGGAGAACGCATATAGAGGGCTTGTCTTGGGATTCCGTCGATTGAATTTGCCACAGAGCTTCGTGGGTCTCAAATCCGTTCAAGGTCCTAAATTGTCTTCCGGACCACTTTCTCTTGATACCCTTGACAGGTTTCGGGCTCGATACCCTACTCATTGTGGTCTACCCGACTTTCGACTGTACTCACGTGGTGACTGTTCGCACACTCGCAACCTAGTTGCCTATCTTTTTTAAGGACATACACAGGTGACTGCGGGGGTATACCGCGGTACCTAGGACAGACATCGGGCCACACTTTGCAGAGTATACCTGGAGGGTGATTCCGTGTTCGAGTTTCACCTGCACCGGTAAGTTTCTCTAGTGTTGGTTGTTGTAACTGTTCTTCCAATTAATTTAGTGTTTGCTTGTCTTATCTTATAGGGAATTTTTTAGTGTGTGTTGTTTTTGAATGACTAGAACGCCCTAAAGTGTCTTTGATCTTCTCACACAGTGGAGGATCATGAGCTCCATCGGTCACGAAGGCTTCTTGGCCTGTTTCCGGTTACACTAGAGCCACCCCCGCCACCACTAAGGAGAAAGCTAGACCAACAAGGGTCTTTTGAAGCGACCGGGTCACACGAAGTTGTGCCCGACCAACATCTGGAGGAATGAACTGTCTTAGACTTTGAAGCGAAAGCTCTTGGTCCACCTGAAACCTACATCACTGATATTTCAACACCCATCATCGTACCGATTCATCCTTACGAGTGCCAGACAGTGTTGTACACAGCAATGGAAACAAATGCTGTTACTCCTTCTTGGAATTCTTCAATTCCCACTATGGTTGTCACCATAGGAGAGTTTACAACTCCTAACCCACCATGACTGGTTTGAGCCACCATGGTCTCGACCGACTCTACATCACACAGTGGTCCAATCCCATCTCTGGCGACGGCCACAACCCCTTTCACACCAAGTGTGACAGGCCCTCCATTCTCATATGAGATGCATAGTTCAGGTACAAGTCATGTACTTTCCTACTCCACTTCACAGACTTCAGGTCTGGGGGTAGAAAGCTCTAATTCTCCTCTGAAAGGACACATGGGGGGCACTCTTGCTCCTTTTAACACTTTCCCTTACGGGGGAGGTCATATACATCCTTCGTCCCCTTCACTCGGTGGCACGCATCGACAATCCACTGGGCCACATGCACACCATAGTTTATTTGGAGCGGGGATTCAAGGACCACCTTCGCATAATATGCCAGTAGGTTCGACACCATTTTATTTGTTCGATGCATTTGATAACAACGCCTTCTTGTCAACTACTTTCCCAATTGGGGACAACCCCGGTTTCAAACAACCTATTCATATGCAGGGTATTATTCCTGCACAGGGGGAACACCCAGGAACTTCTTCCTCATCAGGGCCTTGGAATTCTTAGCAGGGATCAGTTCCCTCATCAGGAATGTCGATCTGGGGTAATTCTTTTCACAATCAATGGAACACTGGACAAAGCACTATGCCTATCCCCATGGGACCGACATGGGGAAACCCTTCCCAAAGTCCTTTGAATGTAATGCATGCCCAACCATCTATGTCCTATTTTGGAAATCAGCCGATGATGTCTCCTCACATGCAGAATCCATATGCTAGCCATGGCCATGGTTTTTACTAGAACCTAGGCCATCAACTGAACTTTTTCTGGCAACCTGGTGCTAGTCAAACTCTAGTCCCCTTTTTCCCAGGTTATCACCAACAACCCAAACTACCCTTCCTGGAAACCTTGCATTTTCCAGACTTGACAAGGTTGTTGAATGACCCTATCTGTCACGATCTGCATTGGCCTCCTATGCCAACGAAGTTGCCTTCAGACATCCCAAAGTTCGAAGCCAAGCCTAACGAAGATCCATGAGATCATGTGACTACCTTCCATCTTTGGTGCTCATCTAACTCGTTGAAAGACGACTCCGTATAGTTGTGATTGTTTCAACGTACTCTCATTGGGAGTGCCGCGAAATGGTACATTGAGCTCGATCGCTCAAGATACTCTTCCTTCGGTGATTGGCGATGGCTTTCCTAAACCATTTCCAGTTACCTGTGAGATACAACGCTGACATAGAATTGCTGGCCAATTTCTCACAGACAAAAGCAGACCATATCTCTGATCACATCCGAGAATGGAGACGCTGAAAGAGTTTAATTAAGGTACCAGTCCCACAATCATTCCTTCTTGAGTGGTTCCTTAAGTCTTTGGTCCCACAATTATCCAAAGACGTCGTGATGTCGGGAGTATTCTCCGAAGAATACACCATTATGAGAGCTCAACAGCTTGAGCTAATCTATTCTCAGTCCGGTTTATTATATGAGATCTTTCCAGATGCGCCACACTCAATACTTGATAACACTAGACAGAGAGCTGGATCACATGCCGATGGTATTGTTGGTTCAGCACAAACAAAGCCCGCTGAGCAATTGATGAAACAGTTGCAGCAGTTGTCTATACAACACACAACGACCAACCAAACTACTTCTTTGGCTGCTCCCCCTACCAAAACGTAGGATGTACACATAGTGCAATCGACTAATCCAAAGGCCACCCAACATCCTAAAGGAAAGAAAAAACGATGAAAGAAGGGTAAGGGGGATAAAAAACCTACCGATAATGTTGGTGGGGAAAACACTAAGAAACGAAAGGTGAGATATCCATGCAAATTGTGCACGGAAGAACACCTGACCCACCAATGTCCCCGACTTGCAGACACCCAATTTTTTTTGACACAACAACAACCTGCTGTGTTAACCAATCCATTTCAACATGGGAAAAATATAACCCAAGCCTCTGCAAGCACGAAAGGGGGAAACCAAGGACCCTCTCCATATTCGAACAACCCCGCATCCGTGAATGTATATATGGTGAAGGGTGATGCTTTTATATCGACTATAGCACATGACTATAGTAAACCAAGCACTTCTGAGAAGGGAAAAGAAGCTGAACTCCCATCTCTTCCTCTACAGATTGAGAAGACGTTGGGTGAAACAATGACATGCATCCTCAATGGTGCATTCAAAAATTTTTCTCACAAACCAAACGCAAGGGATGCCCAGAACTATTCTGTGGTGGAATATTTATCACAAACCCCTTGTGCGATGTCCGCTTTGGAGGTCCTCCAAATCTTCCCTTCCCAGAGGAAAGCCTTGTTAACCTCTTTAGGATCTATCGAGACTTGTAATCTGGGTACAATCATGCTGGATACAACCGACTTAAAACCTCATTTGCCTTACCACATAGCATTTCAGATAGTAGTGGCTTATCCCACGAATTTTTTTACTCGGAATATCTTTCACATGGTGGTTGATGAGGGCGCCTCGACATGCGTCATGTCGTTGGCATGTTGGAAGGCCATTGGCCATCCTGTTTTGTCTCCGTCACCTACTCTCCTCACTGCTTTCGACGGTCGTTCATTTCGACCACATGGTATCATTCCCTCTTTCCCTGTGCAGTTAGGAGGGAAGACCGTGTGTGTCGAGGTAGAAGTAGTCGATGCCTCGACTATAACCTCTTGTTAGGGAGGAGTTGGACTTATTCCATGCAAGCTGTGTTTGCTACAGTTTTCTGGGTCTTGTTGTTTCCACACGAGGGTCAGATTGTGACCATCGATCAATTGTCTTTCTCCAGACCTGATCCTTCATTGGGGGCATCCACGATCCCGATGATTGATACTCCTCAACTAGGTGTGGTCAACGTAGGGGTTGGTTTGTGCCCATATTTGATGGGTACCTTTGATTACCCTCCCCCTCAAGGCGATATCAAGTTTATATCCAATCACCATAAGGTCGAGATTTTTCAAGTTTCGTCGTTCCGCACGACTTACTTCGACGATTCGTGGATACTTCCTTCCCCATC
>SNQJ01S0009545.1:126165-158362 GCA_010110895.2 Picea sitchensis
CAGAGCAGTGGATGGTCTCGACATTGTAAGTTGATTCATTAAAGTTAAAAATAAAGAAATGCTTTTCCCGTCCCACTATATGAGTTCTTCATAGTTTAGTGAATATATGTTTGAATCTCTAACCCATTAATCTGTAGAACAAATGCATGTAGAGTTTGTTGCTTGTTTTTCACGCAGCTCAGTCTTGGGAGGATAATTGCTAGCAAGCGATTAAGCGTGAAGAAGGATCGACATCGAACATCCGGAACAAGGTATGTTCGTTTAACCATGTATTTTCTTAAAAGAAATGGGGATTAGGTCTGGGACAATGGTAGAAAGTAGGATTCTTTCGATCTTATCTGCATGCATAATATAACCCTAAGTGCTAGTCTATAGGGGGATTTCCCACCACAACACCTTCTTGACTCTGTGATGCTGGTGTTTCAATAATTTTTTCTGCTAGCTGTTTTCTCAATTCTCAATTTTATTGATAGAATGGGCTATGACGTGTTGATATTTCTTTAGTTGCTGTTTCACCTTCCTAGTATTTGCATCTTCCTCACCTAAACCTACCTGCTCTTAATCAATTATCTGGTTTGCACATTCAACATGATCTAGCTGAATTGTGGGTATGGGAAATATCCTAGCAGAGGACCTGGTGCGTGGTTTACTGGGAGATTGGATCTCCTCAGTTTCATCATTAAATCTTAACTTGATTCTCTTCTGGGATGTTGGATGAATGAGTGATGGTTCTTCCATTTCTTATTTTGGTAACATCTCTTCTTCTCGCCTCTGAACTATGAAGTGCTGATTTCTCAACAGATAGAGGAATGTCTCCTTTAGGGTCTCTGGGAATGTTTTCCAAAATAAAAAATGAATTCCAGTCTTTGTTCAATTTTCTGAGCTCTTCAACCACCAACATATTAATTAATGAAAAATAGAATAAGTTGTTCTCTGGCTGATCTTCTTTGGCCTGGAAACTGTCTTCCATCTCTCCCAGGTCAGACAAAAGAAGAAACGTAAGTTTAAGGTATTTATTCTTGTGAAATGCATCAATAACCTGATGTGGTATGGATGCACCTTGTCGAATCTTCCCTCACAAGTGAAGTATTTCTTGATTATCTTCAAAAGTTTCTCAAAAGGTTCCAGGAGATACTCACTAGGAATGTTGGCTCCAACTTTCTGATTTTGATATTCAGGATTGATGAAATCCATATAACATGAAGTGTCTAAAGGCATACCTTTAAATCATTTTTCTCCCTACAGAGGGATCTCCGTCGCAACTGACATAGTTTCCTCTGTCACTTGGAAAGTGATTCCTGCAATTGTTGCACCGACACTAGTAAAATTGAGGGAAAATTTCTTAGTTAGTTGTGCATTATATCCTTGAATCCTTTCACAGAAACACACACATACGGCTTGTTCAAAAGACGCCCTGATCACCGGGTCTGCATTTATTAACTTTAAATCTTGAGTTTCAAACCTCACGACCCTGCCACTTCTTGCATTCTTTCTTTTGCTTTGGGAAGTTTCCATAGTGTTGGTATATGCCAATTTCAGGCGCGCAACAATAAATTTTAATATCCTCTTTGCGCAACAAATAAGAATGGTGAACTTTGCAAAATGTACAAGAAAAGGTAGCAACAAGAATATTGGCATGACAAATAAATCACTAACAGAAAAATCGACGCAATGAGAAACTCGACCTAGCAGTAAAGTGCGAAGGAAAATTTTGGCGCAGCGGAAAAATTGGAGCGACAACAAACAATAATGGGAGACTTGGCGCAACAAAAAATATCAATGCAACAATCCGTAGTTAAGAAGAAAGAAGGCTGATTGTGAGAAGAAACAACTCATTCCAAAAATCTAGTTATCAATGAGCTCCAAGGAAATTTTTTGAACAATGGCTGAAAGCAATGGAGGATACGCAACAAAATCAAAATAGAAGACTTATGTAATGAATGAAAACAAATAGTATTTACGCAACGAAGGGCTTCAGATCTTGTTGAAAAAACTATGGACGATGCACAAATTTTGAAAGTGATGGAGAAGCATGAAGGGTGAAAAATATTTATGCTTGAACAGATAATGAATGAAATCATGGAAATGGACGGTAAATCCATAGAAACGAGAAGTTCGAAAGGAGGTTAAAGATTTGTGCAGTGAACTCATGTAGTGGGTACTCTTTTGAAGTATGCAATAGTACAAATGATATAGAGTGCCATGGTTGTTATTTTTTTCTAAATTCATGATTAGGTAATGATTCCCATAATATATTTTGACATGAAATTTATCCTAACCTGTTGGCACAGGGGAAAACCCAAGGTTTGACTCCAACAACGCACCAACAAGCCCTAACTACTGGCCCTTTCGGAAACACTTGCGATGCAGATGCAATCTCACCTGAAGTAGCTATGGGGGTGTTGTAGGAAAAAGATGTCTACAACCAAGGGGATATCAAGTGGATCCAATACAAGATCAATACAACAATTTTATATCATTCACCAGTTCATATCTCCTCCACAGAACTATCTATCAGATCTAACACCGTAATGCAATTACTAGTATAGAAAATGGCAAAGAACTCAACATCAATCACACATGACACCAGAAATACATGGTTCACTCTCTCTCTAGGGCTACGTCCACATAACTGTGATTTATAATATATTAAGATGAAGCATACAGTTCTTGTCTGTGCTATCAACTAACATATGTTCTTTCTCCTGCTCTCTATCTCTTCCCTCCCTGCGCACCCAGCTGCAGGGTTGATCTTCGCACCCAACTGAATATCTTACAATCCCAGAAGGCTCTACACTCAACACTTCTCTCTCACACAATAATCCTTACTCGATCACACAATAACAAAGATAAAAACAACATCCATAACACCACCACCACCACCAACAACCCATACCAGGTCCTTTAGACCTATATTTATACATTAAAATAGTTCTCAGACACCTTTAGGCTAAAACCTAAGTTTCAAAACCCTAGATACCAAAACCCTAGGTCAACTTGACCCAAGTTTTCAGGGCTTCACCAACCTGTCTTTGCCTCCTTCTCGCGCAGTGCTCCAAAGCATCCAATAGTGGCTTTTCCCACTTGCTAAGGTTTCCACGATCCATCTTAATTGCTAATCTGTCATCCTTGATCTCTTTGTCCAATATATTCCTTTCTCTTACTTCGCTCCATCTTTTCTTCTCTTTTTCTCACTTTGACTCAGTAACAATGACTGTGTCTTCTGCAGTTCGTGTTTTGCCTTTTTTCCCTTGATCTTGGCTTGTTTCCATAACCAAGGGACAACATGCCCCCAACACTCACCTATGGATCATTCCGAGGCACTTACGATTTGATCCCTTTTCTTTACTTCATCTTTAGACTGCGCAAGGTAGCATGTGCTTCTAGATTTAGTCCTCCCTTCCTCCCTTGTGCAGACTGTCTTTTCTGTGTCTGGTACCCAGTTTCAACTGCACCTGGTACCTAGTCCCTTATCCTTAATCTTTTACTAAGATATTCGAAGCAGCTGGTTGTCATATAACAACTTCAATCGGCTCCTGTTCACCAAACCTTCCTTCAATTCTCCATTCAAAGTATTCAACTTCACAGCTCCTCCTTCTGTAACATAGAAAACCTCATATGGCCCAAGCCAATGCGTTTTGAACTTCCTATGATTCTTCATGAACTTAATGTCATATAATAGTACCAGATCACCTAACTTAAATACCTTCTTCTTGATGTGTCTGTCGTGGTAGGCCTTATCTCTTTCTTTCTGGACCTGCTGATGAAAGCATGTAATAAATATGTCTTCCTCCAGTTCGACCAACTGTGCAAGCCCCTCTCGAACAACTCCAGTGTTGTCCATATCTATAAAGGAAATAATTATTAAGCTTGGTACCAAATATTCCATTGGGAAAACGAATTAAAGACCATACACCAATTTAAAGGGGGTCTGCATTGTTAGCTTCTTGCAAGTGGTTCTATAGGCCCATAATACTGCTGGTACTCTTAAATCCAATTCGTCTCTATCGACACTGCGATTCTTCGTTAGCGCTGTCTCCAAGATCTTGTTGAGTGCTTCAACTGTCCCAATTTCTTTTGGATGGTAAGGTGCGCTCTTCTGATGATGAACTGTAAATTACTCGGTCAAGGATTCAATTGTTTTATTAATGAAATGTGTGCCTTGATCACTCATAAGGATCTTCGGGCATCCAAACCTAGTTATGATGTAATCAAATATGAAGCACACAACTGTAGAAACACTATGGTCCTTAACCATTCTTGCTTCAGCCCATTTGGTCAAGTACTATGTCGCAGTAATTATGTACCTTGCTCCTGTGCGCTTCCCTGGTGGGTTAATAGGTCCCACGAAGTCAATATCCCATTTCTCGAATGCTTGTAGGGTCAGCGGCGGTGATAATGATATTTCATCTCTTCTGGATGGTTTCCCAAGTATTTTGCATACATCGCAGGCTCTGTAATAGTCCTTAGTGTCTTTGTGTAAGGTAGGCCACCAAAGGCCAGCTCGAAGAACCTTCTATGCAGTGTCTTTCCCTGCATAGTTTCCTCCTTCAATGCCTTCATGAGCTTCGACAAGGATTAATGGTCTTTCTGCCTCCATAACACACCTCCTCAATATCTCATCAGGTCCCATATTGTATAGTTGTCCCACTATAAGCGAAAAGTCTGCAACGTGCACTACTAGTTGTTTCTTCTGGGTGATTGCATATTCACTTGGTGCCATTCCTGTTGACATGAACTGGACTATCTCTGCGAAGTGGTCATAAATATTTATAATGGATAGAATCTGTGCATCTGGTAGTGTATCCTCCAAACTAGTGGGCTCTTCTCCATGTTCCAACCTCGAAAAGTGGTCAGGACCTTTGTTCATTCTCCCTGTCTTAACTATGATCTCAAAATCATATTCCTAAAATAGCAGAAGGCATCTACATATTCTTCCCCCCAACACTGGCTTGTTGACTAGGTATTTCAGCGCGGAGTGATCAGTAAAAAGTTTAAAGTGTCCCCCCAACAAGTAGTGGCAGAACTTCTGCAATGCATACACCATGGCTAACCCTTCTCTTTCAGTGGTGGTGTAATTGATCTCAGCTGTTGATAGCTTCCTCCTAGCAAAGGCTAACGGGTGGTCGATGTCTCCTGTTCCTAGTTGTGCTAACACAACTCCTAATGCAATAGAACATGCATTGACATGCACGTGAAAATCTTTACTCAAATAAGGGGAAAACAGAATAGGCGCAGTAACCATTTTCTGTTTCAGTGTGTCGAAGCTCTGTTGGCATTCTTCTGTCCAGTGAAATTGACAGTATTTCTTCATAAGCTTCTCCATGGGTGTTGTAATATGGGCATAGCCTTTAATGAACTTGCTGTAATATCCTGTGTGTCCCAGCATAGTGCACAACTGTTTGACTGAAGTAGGAGGGGGTAGATCAACTATGATGACAATTTTAGATGGATCTACCAACAATCCCTCCTTGCATACAATATGACCTAAAAAACTCCAAACGGTGAAAAGAAAATGAAGTTCTTCAGGTTTAAGGCAATCTGACACTGCCTGCACTTGTCCAACATTAGCTTTAAACATTTGATATGATTTTTCAATAAACTAAAAACATTCAAATCATCAAAGTATGCTTCTAGAAACTTATGTAGGAACTCCTTGAATGATTTGACTACCACCCTGGAAAAGATGGCTGGGGCATTCTTTAATCCAAATGGCATTACTATATATTGGTAGGATCCCAATTCTATGGAAAAGGTAGTCTTATGGTGATCTTCCTTGGCAATCCGGATCTGATGGTATCCTGAAAATTCATCTGTAAAAGAATATAATTCCTGACCTCCTACATTATCTAACACTTTGTCAGTGAATGGCATAGGGAAGGGGTCATGCAAACAAGCATCATTCAACTTTCTGAGATCTATGCAGATCCTGATCTCTCCTATCTTCTTTTCTTGTACCACCATAGGGATAATCCATTCCGATTCTTCGACAGGTTCTATAGTCCCTTCTTCCAACATTCTATCGAGCTCAATCTTCACCTTCTCTTTGTATTTAGGGTTCAATCTGTAGGGTCTCTGCTTGACTGGTCTTGCATCTGGTTTCAAAGGGATCCTCATTTCTCCCATAGGCCCTTTAATTCCCTTCATATCAGTGAAATTGGTTGGAAACAAGTCCTAATATTCATGCAGTAACTCGATGATCTTGCCAATAGTGGAAACATCCCAATAATCTCCAACATTTGCAAGCTTCGGTGTTTTCTCTGTTCCAATATTGACTTTCTTGATCTTGATCGACTGTCCAATAAATGGTATCTCAACTCCTGGTCCTTCCACATCTCTTTGGCCTTCTGTTTCTGTGATGTTCACCTTCCTAGGATCATCATCTTCATCAACATTGATGTTGTAATAGCCTTGCAGTTTCTAGAGAGGCACAATCCATTCATCCTCTTATTGCTCCAAAGAGAGGCTAGGTGCCTCCTCAAATAATTTCTGTCTTACAGTATGTAATTCTTGATCTACTGTAGGATATTGGATTTTGAATAAAAATGTAGTGACAAAGTTCTGAGTCATACCTTCCCAATATGTAGTAATGAGGTGTAGTTCTGCTTGAAGGTACCAGTTGATAGGGATAGTGTCCAGGGTGTTTATGAATTTGTGCACCCTTGCTCTTAAGGAATATTGCTCTAGGCTTCCTCACAATTTTGCACATGGTCTTTCGGGCAGCTGCGATCTGTGTACCTAACTTCGCAGCTGTCTACTTGCATTGAGAACTGTGGTGTCATCATAGTAAAACATTGTACCCATTATATAATGTTTTTTTTTTATGTTTCCCCCACCATCTTGCTGGTATTGCTTTCAAGGCCTCATCCATTGCCAACAAGCATTGTTGCATTGGTACACTTTATTCAAAGTCTGATAGGAAGGTTTCTAAAGGATTCAGACCATCAAAGGTGGGTAAGTTACTTACTGTTGTGCTGATCCAGCGTACTTTTCTGGTTAATCTAGCACATCTCCTCATAGATACTTCGTACATTTTGTTCTTCCAGTTCTCCAGTGCTTATTCTTAGTCCGATGAACATGCGCTGTCACTTCGCCAACTCAAATTTCCATCCGTCGTAGGATTAATGTAATCCTGTTGTATGGCTGTTAATTTGTATATGTTTTCCATTTCGTATGCGCGGTCTTCTTCTCTGATGGGATCAATGTATCACGGATCCTCATCGGGATCTAACGATGCGATGAAACTAAGGCCATCTCCTTCAAACGTCATTCACCTTTTCTTTAAATCAACCAAAGTGGAATTAAGGAAATCCCAATCAATTCCTAACATCTCAGGGTAAGGACAACTATCATCAACTATCTAAATCACCTCAAAGTATGCAAACATCCTCACTCCGTCGATGCCCATAGGAACATGTTCCAATATTCCAAAGGGGATTACTACCTACTGATTATCCATCCTAAGCCTGATAGGGGAATAGATCAACTTATTTTTTCCCATCAGTTCGTAGGTTTGCGTCGTCATGACATTCACCTCCGACCCTAAGTCGAGGACCACATAGTCTATATCATACTCTCCAATCTGAGCATTCAGATGTAGTTCCTTATTTGTCCTTCTCTTATTGTATAGTTGATGTACTTCTTTATTCAGTAAAGGATCTACCCTTTCTATCTCATATTGTCTGACCAAATTTTGCAGTTCTTGTATAGCTTTCTCATGTTTAATCAACTCTATAAACATATACAAGAAACTGACAAATTTACTTGCCTCTTTTCCATATCCGGGTGAAGAAGACTGATTGAATTCCAGAGGAATTCCACATTCTCTTAATTTTGGTCATGGCTTCGATGAAGAGCCTTGGTGTCCCCTGAATTCTCTTCTTGCCTCCTCGAATATTTGTTTTTATTTCTTTGCATCAAAATTTTGTGTCTTCTCTACAACTTTCCTGACTCCTGATTCTTCTGTAGTTTTTCCTTGGATCATTCTGTCTTCTCTTGTAACAACGCCTCCTCGAGTGATAATAGTGACTCTAAGGTTTTCTCCACGATGTTATGCTTTGATCAATTGTATCTGCGGGTTCTGCTGAGGTCCCCATTTTTCTTGAAGTTTAGCCAACAATGTTGGACATTCCTCGACAACATGCTCGAATGAATTACAATAGCTTCAAGGGGTACAAGGGTTATGATAGTCCCTTGCTAAGTATCCAGGATGTGCGCTGTTATAACAGATTATCTGTCCTTGACCTCGACCCATACCTCCTCCTATTCCTTTTCCTCTCCAAGGGGAGTTATACTGCATATTGTTTCATTCTTTTTGTACCTCACCTTGAATCTTGTATATATCCCTTGACCTTTCATGCATGAGATCCTAAGCCCTACAATCCCTATCATCATGTCCCACAGACTTACAGAATGTGAAATACAAAATTGTGGGTGTATGAACATATTTTTTCATGTAGTATCACTCACCAGGGCGATGTCTATTTCTGCATACCTTGCACCGGGGTAGGGTAACTTGTTTCAAGGGGCTCGGAGCTTCAACGACCAAGTATTCATGGAATAGGGGAAAATGTTCCTTGTCATCGCCTTCTGATCTGCATCTAACACACCATATGTATTCCCTTTTATATTTTCCCTTGTCTTTCTTCATATCTTCGACCTGTAGAGAGAAACTGGTTAACTAACTCAAGATTTGACTCATACCTGAGATGGATTTTCCCATAGGGGATGATTCTAGATTCATGGTGATATCCAACGCCTCAGCTCGCGAAACAATATTCTGTTTCCTCAAAGGAAATCTAATGTGTGGTAAGAGGGAAGCAATGAACCATTCCTTTTTCTGCTCTTCTGGGATTTGAAAAGTCAGATGGCATGTCAAGGTCTTGAATCTCTGATCAAACTCCCATACCAGTTTAGCAATTTTTTGTTTGATTTCTTTCAGTTCTGTAATGCACTGCGATTCTAAATTAGTTTTATTGAATTCAAAAATCAGCGAAGTCTAAATAACATTCACTGGTTTAGGTGTAGCTCCTTGGACAAATTTCATATACCAGCTCAGTGCATGATCTCTCAGGGTAGTACTGAATTGAGCTCATTTGACAACTTTGGCGGTGATATTCTTAACACTCCACACAGGTTCACAGAGAAACCAGTGTTGTTAAAGGTCTTCAAATCCATCTCCTCTAAAGATGGGTAACCACATCTCATATGCCATAGATATTCCTAGGTTTCCGAACTGAGTATGTGATGGACTACTAGTGACAGTGCTCTAATGACTTAGGTTACTCTAGTTACTTAAGGCTGCTGAAACAACAGGAAGAGTACCAATACTTACTTTGATAGTCGACGCAGTTCCTGAAGCTTCTGGCTCTTCTCGATGAGGTTCCTTTGTCCTAGCAGATTCTAAATGCTCCTCGTCTATTAGATCTTCCTTTTCTCCACTGTAGAAACCCTCTTCCCCATAGTTCTTCTTAAACAAGTTCACAAGATGAACTTCTCTGAACGCTCTCCCACTGCGCGTATGTCCAGCCTCTGTGTCGCTGTCACTGTTTGAATTCTTGAAAATTGGCCTTTTTGAATCCGCTCAACTAATGTATCTTCAAAATGTTCTTCTCATGCAATAGAATCTTGATCCTCAACTTCAGAAAATGTAAAAATTTTCCTCTGGGTCCCTTAAAGAAATATCTCTCGGCTTGGTTATATGACTCTACTCTATCAACAACAAACTCTGTGATATATCCTCCAATGGTACTTTCAAACCAAATATCTACTACTCTGTTCATGGAGTTATCAAGTCTCTTGACCTTCTTGATCAGCGCCGACATCCAAACCACAGGTGGCCTAGATATGATCTGAAATTGGGTATCTTTTAACATAGCTAGCCACTCATATAGCTCTTGATGGATTCCTCCAAAGCAAATTTCGTGTATACCATTAAAGATATATCTCTCCAATGAATCCTCTGTACTAATATTAGGGTTCTTGTTCTGGGATTTAGCGAAGTCCTTTTCTTAGTATTCTATCCACTTCTGAATCTCTATCTTCGATGGAAACCACCTTGAAATTCCCTCAAGAAGATTCCTGTCCCGACAATGAAACCATTTGTTGGCACATGGGCAGACCCAGGGTTTAGCTCCAAGAACACACCAACAAGACCTAACTACTAGCCCCTTCGGCAACACCTGCGAGGCAGATGCAGTATCACCCGAAGTAGCTAAGGGGGGGTTGTAGGACAAAGATGTCTACAACCAAGGGGATATCAAGTGGATCCAATACAAAATCAATACAACAATTATATATCATTTACCAGTTCAGATCTACTCCGCAGAACGTTTTATCAGATCTAACACTGTAATGCAATTAACATTATAGAAAATGGCAAAGAAATCAGCGTCAATCACACATGACACCATAAATATGTGGTTCAACCTCTCTCTAGGGATACGTCCAGAAAGTTGTGCTTTATAATATATTAAGATGAAGCATACAGTTCTTGTCTGCGCTCTCAGCTAGCAGATCTTCTTTCTCCTGCTCTCTATCTCTCCACTCCCTACACACCCAACTGTAGGGTTGATCTTTTCACCCAGATGAAGATATTACAATCCCAGAAGGCTCTACACTCATAATTTCTCTCTCACACAATAATCCTCACTCGATCACACAATAACAAAGATAACAACAACATCCATAACACCACCACCACCACCAACAACAACCCATCCCAGGTCCTTTAGACCTCTATTTATACATTACAATAGTTCTTGGACACCTTTAGGCTAAAATCTATGTGTTAAAACCCTAGGTGTCTAAAATCCTAGGTCAAATGACCGACATTTTCAGGGCTTCACTAGCATGTCTTTCCTTCCTTCTCGCGCGATGCTCCAAAGCATCCAATAGTGGATTTTTCCACTTGCTGAGTAGTCTACGATCCATATTCCTTACTGATATGTCATCTTATATCTCTTTGTCAAATGTATTGCTTTCTCTTACTTCGCTCCATCTTTTCTTCTCTTTTTCTCACTTCGATCCAGTAAGTGTCACTGTGTCTTCTGCACAGTTCACGTTTTGCCTTTTCTTCCTTGATCTTCGCTTGCTTCCATAACCAAGGGCCAACATGCCCTCAAAACTCACCTATGACTCATCCTGAGGCACTTTAGAGCTGATCCCTATGCTTTGCTTCATATTCAGACTGCGTAGGGTAGCCTGTGCTTCCAGCACTAGTCCTCCCTTCCTCCCTTGCGTAGACTATCTTTTCTGTGTCTGGTACCCAGTTTCAACTACACCTGGTACCTAGTCCCTTATCCTCATGTTTTTACTTAGAGTTGCGAGGCAGCTGTTTGTCATAATACAACTTCATTCGAATCCTGTTCACCAAACCTTGCTTCTATTCTCCATTCAAAGTCTTCAACTGTGCAACTCCTCCTTATGTAACATAGGAAACCTCATATGGCCCGAGCCAATTCGTTCTGAACTTCCCAGAATGCTTCATGAACTTACTGTCATATACTAGTACCAGATCACCGTTCTTGAATACCTTCTTCTTAATGTGTTTGTTGTGGTAGTCCTTCTCTCTTTCTTTCTAGACCTGCTGATGAAAGCCTGCAATAAATCTGTCTTCCTCCAGTTCGACCAACTGTGGAAGCCTCTCTCGAACATCTCTAGTGTCGTCTATATCTGTAAAGGAAACAATTCTTAAGCTTGGTACCAAACATTCCATTGGGACAACGACTTCAATAACATACACCAATTTAAAGGGGGTCTGCATTGTTAGATTCTTACAAGTGGTTCTATAGGCCCATAATACTGTTGGTACTCTTAAATCCCAGTCGTCTCTATTGACACTGCAAATCTTCGTTAGCACTGTCTCCAAGATCTTGTTGAATGCTTCAACTGTCCCATTTTATTTTGGATGGTAAGGTGTGCTCTTCTGATGATGAATTGTAAATTCCTCAGTCAAGGCTTCAATTGTTTTATTAATGAAATGTGTGCCTTGATCACTCATAATGATCTTCCGGCATCCAAACCTGGTTATGATGTCATCAAATATGAAGCGCACAGCTGTAGTGGCACTACATTCCTTCATTGCTCTTGCTTCGGCCCATCTGGTCAAGTACTCTATCACAGTAATTATGTATCTTGCTCCTGTGCATTTCCCTGGTGGGTTAATAGGTCCCATGAAGTCAATGCCCCATTTATCGAATGCTTGTAGGCTCAGTTGCGGTGCTAACGACATTTCATCCCTTCTGGACAATTTCCCAACTCTTTGGCATACAACGCAGGCTCTGTAATAGTCCTTAGTGTCTCTGTGTAAGGTAGGCCACCAAAGGCCAGCTCAAAGAACCTTCTATGCAGTGGATTTCCCTATGTAGTGTCCTCCTATAATTCCTTCATGATATTTGGCAAGGATTAGTGGTCTTTCTGCCTCCATAACACACCTCCTCAGTATCTTGTCAGGTCCCATCTTGTATAGTTGTCCCATTATAAGTGAAAAGTATGAAGCGCGCACTACTAGCTGTTTATTCTAGGTGATTGTATATTCACTCGGTGCCATTCCTGTTGAAATGAACTGGACTATCTCTGCGAAGTGGTCATTAATATTTCTAATGGCTAGCAGATGTGCATTCGATAGAGTATCCTCCAAACTAGTGGGCTCTTCTCCATGTTCCAACCTCGACAAGTGGTCAAGACCTTTGTTCATTCTCCCTAGATTAACTACGATCTCAAAATCATATTCCTGAATCAGCAGAAGCCATCTACATATTATTCCCCCCAACACTGGCTTGTTGACTAGGTATTTCAGCGCAGAGTGATCAACAAACATTTTAAAGTGTCCTCCCAACAAGTAGTGGTCGAACTTCTACAACGCATACACCATGGCTAACCCTTCTCTTTCATTCGTAGTGTAATTGATATTAGCTGTTGATAGCTTCCTACTAGCAAAGGGTAATGGGTGGTCGATGTCTCCTATTCCTGGTTATGGTAACATAGCTCCTAATGCAATAGAAGATGCATCGACATGCATGTGAAACTCTTTACTCCAATCTGGGAAAACCATAATAGGCGCACTAACCATTTTCTGTTTCAGTGTGTCGAAGCTCTGTTGGCATTCTTCTGTCCAGTGAAATTGACATTCTTTCTTTAGGAGATTCTCCATGGGTGTTGTAATCCGGGCATAGCCTTTAATGAACTTGCTGTAATATCCTGTGTGTCCTAGTGTAGTGCGCAACTATTTGATTGAAGTAGGAGTGGGTAAATCAACTATGATGGCAATTTTAGATGGATCTACCAACAATCCCTACTTGCATACAATATGACCTAACAAAAATCCAAATGGTGAAAAGAAAATGCACTTCTTCAGGTTTAAGTCAATTTGACACTGCCTGCACTTGTCCAACATTAGCCTTAAACATTCGACATGATTTTTCAATAAACTAAAAACAATCAAATCATCAAAGTATGCTTCTAGAAACTTATGTAGGAACTCCTTGAATTCTTTGACTACCACACTTGAAAAATTGGTTGGGGCATTCTTCAATCCAAACGACATTATTGTATATTGGTAGGATCCCCATTTTGTGGAAAAGGTAGTCTTATGGCGATCTTCCTTGGCAATCCGAATCTAATGGTATCCTGAAAATCCTTCTGTAAAAGAATATACTTACTAATCTCCTACATTATCTAACACTTCGTCAGTGAATGGTGTAGGGAAGGAGTCATGCAAACATGCATCATTCAAATTCTTGAGATCTACGTAGATCCTGATCTCTCCTGTCTTCTTGTCTTGTACCACCATAGAGCTAATCCATTCCGATTCTTTAACAGGTTCTATAATCCCTGCTTCCAACATTCTGTCGAGCTCAATCTTCACCTTCTCTTTATATTTAGGGTTCAATATGTAGGGTCTCTGCTTGACCGGTCTTGCATCTTCTTTTAAAGGGATCCTCATTTATCCCATAGGCCCTTTAATGCCCTTCATATCAGTGAACTTTGTCAGAAACAAGTCCTGATATTTATGCAGTAACTCGGTGATCTTGTCAATGGTGGAAACATCCTAATAATCTCCAACATTTTCAATATTTGGTGTTTACTCTGTTCCAATATTGGCTTTCTTGATCTTGATCGGCTGTCCAATAAATGGTAGCTCAAATCCTGGTCCTTCCACATCTCTCTGGCCTTCTATTTCTGCGATGTTCACCTTCCTAGAATCATCGTCTTCATCAAAATTGATGTTGTAACAGCCTTGTAGTTTATGGAGAGGCGCAACCCATTCATCCTCTTCTTGCTCCAAAGGGAGGCTAGGTGTCTCCTCAAATACTTTCTGTCTTACAGTCTGTAATTCTTGATCTACTGTAAGATATTGGCTTTCGAATAAAAAGGTAGTGACAAAGTTCTGATTCATACTTGTTAATATTATGGTAGATGCGGGAGGTATTTACCTCCACATGTGAACCTGATGAGAATAGAAGACTTCGGAAAGCAAGAGAAAATCCTAATAAGTTGGCTAATAACCCTGGAAGCCTTGTCGGCTCAAGAAGATAATTTATATTAGGTTATTATCCTCCAAGAGAAGAAGTCAATCAGACATAATAATAATATACTAAACAGACACATATCCATAAGGAGAAGTTGCCCCCAACAAATTTGGCAGAACAAGTATAAATAAAGGGCGCTAGTTCTCATTTTGACACATCTCAGAATTACAGACAACAAGTGCTGCACACTACAGTTCCCATTTTGGTGAGCACATGTGGAGGAGGGTTGCAAGTGCAGCTGCAACAACAACTAGTTTTTAGTATTGGATTGGACTATCTCTTGGCTAGGGTTTGGACTATCTGATCAACTATTGTTGGTGCACTATCCTTGGAGGAAGATGCGCTACACCTTGTTTGGATATCTAGCCTAGGGTTTGCTTCTGGAGTAATTCTCAGTCAAGTTTAAGGTGCTCGGAGGGTGGCTTCGACCTATGGTTGGGTGACGAGGGTATCATCAATGGTAAAATGAGCACACTATATTCTATATTCTAATAGGTTATGGGCCCACACCTCCTTCATTCAGTCTAAACGCTGGAAGGAAACATAGCCTCTAGGATATTGAGCTTGTTGAGGAACTGCCGCTAGGGTTACTAGCAGAAGAAACTCCCAAGACACTGCCGCTAGGGTTACTAGCAGGAGCAGTTGCAGAAACCCTAAACCTCTTGTTGAAGCACCTTAAGTGAAGAGATTAACCTAATCTCCAGACATATCAGTGCACCCTAGCCTAGTGCATCTCCTGATACTCTCAACAAGCCAAGACGTGAAGTTTGAATTTCTGGTCAAATCTAGGGTTTGACCAAGTCAAATAGCCATGAATGACTCTATGAAGTCTAAGAACAAGTTATATGGAGCCTCTAACTTCAGAGCGTGGAAGACAAGGATTGGCCTCATCCTTTCCAAGAATAAAGTACTGTATATCGTGAAAGGAAAGATCGTGAAGCCAGAGTTTGAAGAAGGAGAAGAGAAGGAACCGCAGAACGTTGCAGCTATGGAGAAGTTCAAATATGTGGACATAAATTCCATGAGTATCATAGTGGCTTCCATAAAAGACCACTTGATACCCTACATCTTCCATCTTGACTCATCGAAGAAGATGTACGATGCCCTAACAAATCTCTTCTCAGTCAGAAACATTGGACAAGTTATGAGTATGAAGAATGAGCTCTGTGACATGAAGATGAATGATGATGACATCATAACATCAAACTTTGTAAGAATCTCCCAGTTAAGATATCAACTACAAGCTATTGAAGAGATCACTTCAGAGAAGGAATTGGTGAACATAGTACTCAATGGTCTTCCCAAGACATGGGATGCATTTGCCGCAAGCATGAACACAAGGAAGGAGTAACCTACACTTGAAGAACTTTGGACTTGTTGTGCTCAAGAAGAATCAAGGATCAATGCAAAAGAGAAACCCTAAAATAAGTACGATGATCAAGCCTTCACAACAAGATTCAAGAACTTCAGGAACAAAAGGAATTTTGGTTCAAGGAGGAAGCCAAATCAAGAGAAAGACATTTCAAAAGTACAATGCTTCAACTGTCAAAAGTATGACCACTACAAGAATCAGTGTCCCGAGCTAAAGAAAAGGAAGGAGAAACACGAAGCATCGATTTCCAAAGAAAAGGAACCTACAAAGAAGACTAAGCAGGATGGAAGAGATTTCTTCTTCTAAAAAGGGAGAAACACTCTTCTTATTTCTTGTACATATCTTGTTTGCATTGTTTCTGTACATATCTTGCATATCTATAATATGTTCCAAGAAGAACTATACCTATGGAAGAACAAACAAGATGGAAATGGATATCATTAGACAATACACATGACAAGATGAGATACAAATCATGTGGAAGTTATTAAGACGAATCAATCATGAAGAGACTCAGTAGAAGCAAAGACAGAAAGAAGTCAGCAATCGAGAGGAAATTGGAAAAATAATTATGACGTTTTATAAAAGACAACAAGACAGAAGCGTGGACTCTGTTAGACAAGAGATCCAACTATATATTGCAGAAGACAATAAGGATGCAGATGGAAGCATGGACTCTGTTAGACGGAGGGAGCCGATTATATGCACTCTTAAATGAAGCAAGGATTAGGAGGGAGCTAATCCTATGACCCATTGAAGATGATGAAGTATATATATCCATGGTAGCAGTCATGAAAGACAAGTACGTGTTCAATGCAATCGCAGAAGAAGACTTCCTCGAAGAGAAGCCTTAAAGTATTCCTGGTTGTCCATCCAGATCCGTGATCCTATGATGAAAGGAAGAAGTGGAAACTCTAGGGAATGGAATCTATAAGAAACTCCATGGACCCAAGAGCTAAAGAAAAAAATGAGGATTCCAAGAAAGAAAGAGGAACCAAAAAAACCAGTCATTGTATCAAGAATCACAAGATTACCAGCTTGATATGAACTCACTAAAAGAAATCAAGCAGAAGAACTGAAAGTTGTGATGAAGAACAATGTATGGAAGACTTATGAATGAAATCACCGGGGGATCTAGAACCAGAGGTTATCCCAGATGGAGGGAGAAGACTATGATGATTACTTGTTCCAGTAAACCAAACTTATCTCTACATAAGTCATTATATCATCCACAACATCCATGAGTTGGAGTTCTACATCAGATGAATGGAAAGAATGTTCTCCAGAGAAATTGAATAAAGAGCATATGAAAAGCAATCTCAAGACTTTGAGACATACCAGAAAGAGACTCCTGTATGCGGATAGAAGAAGATAACTTGGTGGATAACCTCCAGTGCACATCAAAAGCATGGTGAAGATTTCCTATAAATATGAATACTCAGTAGATCAGATCTCATGATAACAGAAGAAGTGCCACATAGATATGTTCCAGCTTTTCAACTATGATATACACTATTGTTCAGATCTATATGAATCCTTCACAGTGTTCTAGAATAAAGTACATTTGAAATCAAGCATTACATTATCCATGATGAAGTCCATAAAGGAGAAAATGATTCTCCAATACATATCTCCATAGATGAGCAGACAATTAGACATTTTGGTAAAACTTCTATCCAAGGTAAAAGAGTTTGCGTACTCAAGATAGAGCTCGTGGAAAAAACTTATTTCTTATTGGAAAAGGAAGAAATGACTCTTCAAGTTAGGAGGGAGCACTGAAAACATTATTGAAGACATTCATCTTTAAAAATTGAAAAATAGTCCATCTTGGACAAATTCTTTCCCGTTCGGAAAGTGGATTGAGACTTATGATAAAAAGTCACTTTCCATTGTGGTTAACATGGGAACTAGTCTGATTGCTGATGTATCATAGACATCAACTTCCCATTGTGGTTAACATGGGGAGTGGTATAGGGAATTCTCTCTTCTTGAGGGTTACTCAAGAAGACTGTCCCACCTCGCCAGACAATGATTTCTCATTGTGGTTAACATGAGGAATGGTCCGTTTTGGAGGTTGATGCAGGACAATCTTTTCCTCTTGTGGTTAATAGAGGAAATGGTCCAGATAGTCATTCCTTAGGGTTTATACATTCTCTATAGGGTGCACTTTGATTAGTGTAGGAGGAATGGCCCAGGATGGGGATGGTCCAGGCTCAACAATCAGGGACATACATTCCTTAGGGTTTATACATTCTCTCCAGGGTGCACTTTGATTAGTGTAGGAGTAATGGCCTAGGGTGGGGAATGGTCTAGGCTCAACAATCAGGGACAAAAATTCCTTAGGGTTTATACGTTCTCTCTAGGGTGCACTTTGATTAGTGTAGGAGGAATGGCCCAGGGTGGGTAATGGTCCAGACTCATCATTCCTTAGGGTTATACATTCTCTCCAGGGTGAGCTTTGATTAGTGTAGGAAGAATGGCCCAGGGTGGGGAATGGTCCATGTTCAGAAGACAAGACAATTATTCTTCCTTCTTTGAGAAGAATAGTCCAGATATCTCATTGTTCTACTTTGAGGGAAAATATTCTTTCATATCTCATAGACGTGAGTGAAAGATTGGCCCAAATGATTCAGTTTATATCATAACATTGTTTCTGTGCAGGTTGCTATCAGATGTTTGTTATGAAAACTGTATGACAGTAGATGCAGACTACTATGGTGGATATGTTCCACTGTTCGTGAGGCATATATTCTTTCAGAGCTCACATATGTGAGTGAAATATTGGCCCAAATAATTCAGTATATATCATAACATTGTTTCTATGCAGGTTGCTATCAGATGTTTGTTATGAACACTGTATGACAATAGATGAAGACTACTGTGGTGGAAATGTTCCACTATTCGTGACTATACGCTGTTGATCAAGTACCTGTGTATTATTTGGTGTGGTATTGAACCACTATATTGTAGTTATGTACTACTATGGATAGACACAATTGTGTTTTATTTTTGTTCTAACTGCCTTGAAGACCATCAACAGTTTATTGGAAATAATCACCATCCAGATGAATGATGAATAGAGATTTTCTAGATGGAAATTGGTTCAGAGCATTTACTCCTCTAGATTATAAGAGTGGCTCTTGTATCACTCTATGGTGTGAGAGACTTATCCAACATCATTTCTAATTAGACAGATGAAGTATGGTTTCGAGAGATGATGCAGTGATGGTGATTCTCATGATCTAGTCATGAAATAGTCTAGACGACTATATTGATGCTACCGAGTAAATGGTATGTTTTTGTGCTCAAGACCATTACCTGTAATACCTCCCTAGCTAGGAGGGAGTGTTAATATTATGGTAGTTGTGGGAGGTATTTACCTCCATGTGTGAACCTGATGAGAATAGAAGACTCCGAAAAGAAAGAGAAAATCCTAATGAGTTGGCTAATAACCCTAGAAGCCTTGTTGGCTCAAGAAGATAATTTATATTAGGTTATTAGCCTCCAAGAGAATAAGTCGAACATACATAATAATAATATACTGAACAAACACATATTCAGAAGGAGAAGTCGGCCCCAACAAATCTGGCATAACCAGTATAAATATAGGGCGCCAATTCTCATTTTGAAACATCTCAGAATTGCAGACAACAAGTGGTGCACACTATAGTTCCCAGTTTGGTGCGCACATGTGGAGGAGGGTTGCAGGTGCAGCTGCAACAACAACTAGTTTTCAGTATTGGCTTGGACTATCTATTGGCTAGGGTTTGGACTATCTAATCAACTATTGTTGGTGCGCTATCCTTCGAGGAATATGCACTACACCTTGTTTATCTATATAGCCTAGGGTTTTCTTCCAGAGTAATTCTCAGTCAAGGTTAATGTGCTCGAAGGGTGGCTTCAGCCTATGGTTGGGTGACGAGGGTATCGTAAATGGTAAAATGAGCACACTAGCTTGAAGAACCTTCTATGCAGTGGCTTTCCCTATGTAGTGTCCTCCTGTAATGCCTTCATGTGCTTTGGAAAGGATTAGTGGTATTTCTTCCTCCATAACACACCTCCTCAATATCTTGTCAGGTCCCATCTTGTATAGCTGTCTCGCTATAAGCGAAAAGTCTGCAGCGTGCACTACTAGATTTTTCTTCTGGGTGATTGTATATTCACTCGGTGCCATTCCTGTTGACAGGAACTGGAATATCTCTGCGAAGTGGTCATTAATATTTCTAATGGCTAGAAGATGTGCATCCGATAGAGTATCCTCCAAACTGGTGGGCTCTTCTCCATGTTCCAACCTCAACAATTGGTCAAGACCTTTGTTCATTCTCACTGGATTAACTACGATCTCAAAATCATATTCCTAAAAAAACAGAAGCCATCTGCATATTCTTCCCCCCAACACTAGCTTGTTGACTAGGTATTTCAGCATGGAGTGATCAACAAACATTTTAAAGTGTCCTCCCAACAAGTAGTGGCAGAACTTCTACAACGCATACACCATGTCTAACCCTTCTCTTTTAGTCGTAGTGTAATTGATATCAGTTGTTGATAGGTTCCTACTAGCAAAGGGTAACGGGTGGTCGATGTCTCCTATTCCTGGTTGTGGTAACATAGCTCCTAATGCAATAGAAGATGTATCGACATGCATGTGAAACTCTTTACTCCAATCTGGGAAAACCATAATAGGCGCACTAACCATTTTCTGTTTCAGTGTGTCGAAGCTCTGTTGGCATTCTTCTGTCCAGTGAAATTGACAGTCTTTCTTTAGGAGATTCTCCATGGGTGTTGTAATCTGGGCATAGCCTTTAATGAACTTGCTGTAATATCTTGTGTGTCCCAGTGCAGTGCACAACTATTTGATTGAAGTAGGAGTGGGTAGATCAAATATGATGGCAATTTTAGATGGATCTACTAACAATCCCTGCTTTCATACAATATGACCTAACAACACTCCAAATGGTGAAAATAAAATGCACTTCTTCAGGTTTAAGTCAATTTGACATTGCCTGCACTTGTCCAACATTAGCCTTAAACATTCGATATGATTTTTTAGTAAACTAAAAACAATCCAATAATCAAAGTATGCTTCTAGAAACTTATGTAGGAACTCCTTGAATGCTTCGAATGCCACCCTGGAAAGGATGGCTGGGGCATTCTTCAATCCAAACGACATGACTGTATATTGGTAGGATCCCCATTCTGTGGAAAAGGTAGTCTTATGTCGATCTTTCTTGGCAATCCAAATCTGATGGTATCCTGAAAATCCTTCTGTAAAAGAATATACTTCCTAACCTCCTACATTATCTAATGCTTTGTCAGTGAATGGCGTAGGGAAGGGGTCATGCAAACATGCATCGTTCAACTTCTTGAGATCTATGCAGATATTGATCTCTCATGTCTTCTTGTCTTGCACCACCGTAGAGATAATCCATTATGATTCTTCGACAGGTTCTATAATCCCTACTTCCAACATTCTTTCGAGCTCAATCTTCACCTTCTCTTTATATTTAGGTTTCAATTTGTAGGGTCTCTACTTGACTGGTCTTGCATCTGCTTTTAAAGGGATCCTCATTTCTCCCATAGGCCCTTTAATTCCCTTCATATCAGTGACCTTGGTCAAAAACAAGTTCTGATATTTATGCAGTAACTCGGTGATCTTGTCAATGGTGGAAACATCCTAATAATCTCCAACATTTTCAAGATTTGGTGTTTTCTCTGTTCCAATATTGGCTTTCTTGATCTTGATCGGTTGTCCAATAAATGGTAGCTCAACCTCTGGTCCTTCCACATCTCTCTGGCCTTCTATTTCTGTGATGTTCACCTTCCTAGGATCATCGTCTTCATCAACATTGATGTTGTAACAACCTTGCAGTTTCTAGAGAGGCACAGTCCGTTCATCCTCTTCTTGCTCCAACGGGAGGCTAGGTGCCTCCTCAAATAATTTATGTCTTACAGTCTGTAATTCTTGATCTACTGTAGGATGTTGGCTTTCGAATAAAAGGTAGTGACAAAGTTCTGATTTATACCTTCCCAATCTGTAGTAATGAGGCACAATTCTGCATGAAGGTACCCGTTGATAGGGATAGTGTCCAGCGTGTTTATGAATTTGTGCACCCACTACTCTTGAATAATATTGCTCCATGCTTCCTACAACTTCGCACATGGTCTTTCAGGAAACTTCGACTTGTGTACCTAACTTCACAACCATCTACTTGCGCTGAGAACCATGCTGTCATCAGAGTACGACATTGTACCCATTCTGTAATGTTGCTTTTATGTGTCCCCCACCATCTTGCTTGTGTGGCTTCCAAGGCCTCATCCATTGCCAACAAGTGTTGTTACGTTGGTACACTTTCTTCAAAGTTTGATAAGAAGGTTTCTAAAGGATTCAGACCATCAAAGGTGGGTAAGTTACTTACTGTTGTGTCGATCCAACGTACTTCTCTGGTTAATCTAGCACATATCCTTGTAGATGCTTCGTACATTTTGTTTTTCCAGTTCTCCAATGATTCTTCTGATTCTGATGAACATGCGCTGTCACTTCACGAGCTTAAATTTCCATCCGTTGTAGGATTAATGTAATCCTGCTGTCTGGCTGTTAATTTGTATATGTTTTCCAGTTCGTATGCATGGTCTTCTTCTCTGATGGGATCAGTTTATCACAGACCTTCATCGGGATCTAACGATGCGATGACCCTAAGGCCATATGCTTCAAACGTCATTCTCCTTTTCTTTAAATCAACCACAATGGAATTATTGAAAGCCCAATTAATTCCTAACAACGTAGGGTAAGGACAACTATCATCAACTATCTCAATCACCTCGAATTCTACAAATGTCCTCACTTTGTCGATGTCCACAGGGACATGTTCCAATCTTTCGAAGGAGATTACTACCTACTCATTAGCCATCCTAAGTGTAATAGGGGAATAGATAAACTTAGATTTTCCCATCAGTTCCCATGTTTTCTTCATCATGACGTTGACCTCCGATCCTAAGTCGAGGACCACATAGTCTATATCATACTCTCCAATCTGAGCATTCAGATGTAGTTCCTTATTTGTCCTTCTCTTCTTGGATAGTTGATGTACTTCTTTATTCAGTAAAGGATCTACCCTTTCCATCTCATACTGTCTGACCAATTTTTTAGTTCTTGTATAACTTTCTCATCTTTAAGCAGCTCTATAAATGTATACAAGAAACTAAAAAGTTTACTTGCCTCTTTTCCATCTCCAGGTGAAGAAGACCGATCGAATGCTAGATGCATTCCACATTCTCTTACTTATGGTCGTGTCTTCGATGAAGAGCCTTGGTCTCCCCCAAATTATCTTCTTGCCTCCTCAAACATTTGTTTTTCTTTCTTTGCATCAAAAGTTTGTGTCTTCTCTGTAGATTTCCCGACTCCTGATTCTTCTGTAGTTTTTCCTTGGATCATTTTGTCTTCTCCTGTACCAACACGTCCTTGAGTGATAACAATGACTCTAGGGTCTTCTCTGTGAGGTTATGCTTTTGTCAATTGTATCTGCGGGTTCTGCTGAGGTCCCCGTTTCTCTTGAAGTTTATCCAACAATGCCAGACATTCCTCGATAACATGCTCGAATGAATTGAAATAGTAGCAAGTGGTACACGGGTTCTGACAGTCCCTTGCCAAGTGTCTAGGCTGTGCGCATTTATAATAGATTATCTGCCCTCTACCTCAACCCATTCCTCCTCCTCTTCCTCTTCCTCTCCCAGGAGAGTTATACTGCGTAGTGTTTCCTTCTTCTTGTACTTTGCCTTGAATCTTGTATATATCCCTTTACCTTTCATGCATGAGATCATAATCCCTACAATCGCTATCATAATGTTCCACAGACTTACAGAATGTGCAATACAAATTTGTGGGTGTCTTAACATATTTTTGCATGTAGTAGCACTCACCAGGGTGATGTTTATTTCTTCATACCTCGCACCAGGGTAGGGTAACTTATTTCAAGGGGATCAGAGCTCCAAAGGCCATGTATTCATGGAATAGGGGACAATGTTCCTTGTCATGGCCTTCTGATCTGCATCTGACACACCAAATGTCTTCCCTTTTATATTTTCCCTTGTATTTCTTCATATATTTGACCTTTTAGAGACAAACAGGTTAACTGACTCAAGATTTGACTCATACCTGAGTTGGATTCTCCCATAGGGGATGATTCTAGCTTCATGGCGATCTACAATGCCTCAGCCTACGAAGTAATATTCTATTGCATCAAAGGAAATCTGATGTGTGGTGAGAAGGAAACAATGAACCATTCCTTGTTCTGCTCATTTGGGATTTGAAAACTCAGATGTCCTGTCAAGGTCTTGAATCTCTGATCGAACTCCCATACCGGTTCAACTATTCTCTGCTTGATTTATTTCAGTTCTGTAATACACTGCGATTCTTACTTAGGTTTCTTGAATTCAACAATTAGCAAAGTCTTAATAGCATTCAGTGGTTTAGGTGTAGCTCCTTGGAGAAATTTCATATACCATCTCAGTGTGTGATCTCTTATGGTAGTACTAAACTGATCTCATTTGATAGCTTCGTCGGTGATATTCTTAATACTCCACACAGCTTCGTAGAGAAACTAATGTTGTTCAAGGTCTTCAGATCCATCTCCTCTAAAGGTGGGTAGCCTCATCTCATCTTCCATAGATCTTCCTAGGTTTCCGGACTGAGTATGTGATGGAATACTAGTGACAGTGCTCTGATGACTTAGGTTACTCTGGTTACTTAAGGCTGTTGAAACAACACGAAGAGTACCAATACTTACTTCGATAGTCGACGTAGTTCCCAAAGATTCTAGCTCTTTTCGACGATGTTCCTCTATCCTAGCGGATTCTGAATGCTCCTCATCTGTCATATCTGCCTCTTCTCCATTGTAGAAACCCTCTTCCCTGTAGTTGTTCTTAAATAGGTTCGCAAGATGAACTTCTCCGAATGCTCTCCCACTACGCATATGTCCAGCCTCTGTGTCGCTGTCGCTGTCCGAATTCTTGAACATTAGCCTTTTCAAATCCGCTCAACTACTGTAGATTCAAAATGTTCTTCTCATGCAATAGCATCTTGATCCTCAACTTCAAAAAATGTAAAAATTTTCCTCTGGGTCCCTTAAAGAAATATCTCTTAGCTTGGCTATATGAATCTAGTCTTTCAACATCAAACTCGGTGATATACCCTCCAATGGTACTATCAAACCAGTGATCTACTACTCTTGAGACATCGTTATCAACTCTCTTGACCTTCTTGATCAACACTGACGCCCAAACCATAGGTGGCTTAGATCTGATATCAAATTGGGTATCTGCTAACCTAGCTAGCCACTCATATAGCTCCTGATGGATTTGTCCAAAGAAAATTTGGTGTATATCAGTAAATATATATCTCTCCAACCAATCCTCTGTACTAAGATTAGGGTTCTTGTTCTGGGCTTCAATGAAGTCCTTTTCTTGGTCTACTATCCACTTCTGAATCTCTGTCTTCAATGGAAACCACCTTGAAATTCCCTCAAGAAGATTCATGTCCCGATAATGAAACCATTGGTTGGCACAGGGGCAGACCTAGGGTTCAGCTCCAAGAGCGCACCAACAAGCCCTAACTACTGGCCCTTTCGGCAACACCTGTGAGAAAGATGACGTCTCACCCAAATTAGCTATGGGGGGGTTGTAGGATAGAGATGTCTAAAACCAAGGGGATATCAAGTGGATCTAGTACAAAATCAATACAATAATTATATATAATTTACTAGTTCAAATCTACTCCGCAAAACTATCTATCAGATCTAACACTGTAATGTAATTAATAGTATAGAAATAGGCAAAGAACTCAGCATCAATCACACATGACACCAAAAATACATGGTTCACCCTCTCTCTAGGGATACGTCCATAGAACTGTGCTTTATAATATATTAAGATGAAGCATACAGTTCTTGTCTGCGCTCTCATCTAGCAGATCTTCTTTCTCCTGCTCTCTATCTCTCCCCTCCCTGTGCACCCAACTGTAGGGTTGATATTCACACCCAGCTGAAGATATTACAATCCCAGAAGTCTCTACACTCAACAATTCTCTCTCACACAATAATCCTCACTCGATCACACAATAACAAAGATAACAACAACATCCATAACACCACCACCACCACCAACAACCCATCTCAGGTCCTTTAGACCTCTATTTATACATTACAATAGTTCTCAAACACCTTTAGGCTAAAACCCAAGTGTCAAAACCCTAGGTGTCTAAAACCCTAGGTCAACTTGACCCGCGTTTTCAGGGCTTCACCAACCTGTCTTTCCTTCCTTCTCACGCGGTGCTCCAAAGCATCCAATAGTGGCTTTTTCCACTTGCCGAGTTGTCCACGATCCATATTCCTTGTTGATCTTTCATCCTCGATCTCTTTTTCCAATGTCTTGATTTCTCTTACTTCACTCCATATTTTCTTCTCTTTTGCTCACTTCGACCCAATAACAGTCATTGTGTCTTCCGCGTAGTTCACGTTTTTCCTTTTTTTCCTTGATCTTCGCTTGCTTCCATAACTAAGGGCCAACATGCCCCCAACACTGACATGTGACTCATCTTGAGGCACTTCAGATCTGATACCTATGCTTTTCTTCATCTTTAGACTGCACAGGGCAGCCTGTGCTTCCAACTCTAGTCCTCCCTTCCTCCCTTGTGCAGACTATTTTTTCTGTGTCTGGTACCCAGTTTCAACTGCACTTGGTACCTAGTCCCTTATCCTCATATTTTTTCTAAGAGCCGCGAGGCATCTGGTTGTCATAATACAACTTCAACCGACTCCCATCCTCTAAACCTTCCTTCCATTCTCCATTCAAAGTCTTCAACTACACAAATCCTCCTTTTGTAACATAGGCAACCTCATATGGCCCGAGCCAAAGCATTCTGACCTTCCCAGGATGCTTCATGAACTTACTGTCATATACTAGTACCAGTTCACCTTGCTTAAATACATTCTTCTTGTTGTGTCTGTCGTGGTAGTCCTTCTCTCTTTCTTTCTGGACCTGCTGATGAAAGCCTACAATAAATTTGTCTTCCTTCAATTCGACCAACTGTGCAAACCTCTCTCGAACAATGCCAGTGTCATCCATATTTGTAAAGGCAACAATTCTTAAGCTTGGTACAAAATATTCCATTGGGACAATGGCTTCAAGAACATACACCAATTTAAAGGGGGTATGCATTGTTAGCTTCTTTCAAGTGGTTCTATAGGCCCATAATACTACTGGTACTCTTAAATCCCAGTTGTCTCTATCGACACTGAAAATATTCGTTAGCATTGTCTCCAAGATCTTGTTGAATGCTTAAACTGTCCCATTTGCTTGTGGATGGTAAGGTGTGCTTTTCAGATGATGAACTATAAATTCCTCGGTCAAGGCTTCAATTGTTTTATTAATGAAATGTGTGCCTTGATCGCTCATAAGGATCTTTGGGCATCCAAACCCGGTTATGATGTCATCAAATATGAAGCACACAGCTGTAGTGGCACTACAAACCTTAATTGCTCTTGCTTCGACCCATTTGGTCAATTACTCTGTCGCAGTAATTATGTACCTTGCTCCTGTGCGCTTCCCTGGTAGGTTAATAGGTCCGATGAAGTCAATGGCCTATTTCTCTAATGCTTGTAGGGTCAGCTGCGATGATAACGACATTTCATCTCTTTTGGACGGTTTCCCAACTCTTTGGCATACATTGCAGGCTTTGTAATAGTCCTTAGCATCTCTGCGTAAGGTAGGCCACCAAAAGCTAGCTCGAAGAACCTTCTGCACAGTGGCTTTCCCTGCGTAGTGTCCTCCTGAAATGCCTTCATGAGCTTTGGTGAGGATTAATGGTCTATCTTCCTTCGTAACACACCTCCTCAGTATCTCGTCAGGTCCCATCTTGTATAGTTGTCCCTCTATAAGCGAAAAGTTTGCAACGTGCACTACTAGTTGTTTCTTCTGGGTGATTGTATATTCACTTGGTGCCATTATTGTTGACAGGAACTAGACTATCTCTGTGAAGTGGTCATAAATATTTATAATGTCTAGAAGCTGTGCATCCGGTAGTGTATCCTCCAAACTAGTGGGCTCTTCTCCATGTTCCAACCTCGACAAGTGGTCAAGACCTTTGTTCATTCTCCCTGGCTTAACTACGATCTCAAAATCATATTCCTGAAATAACATAAGCCATCTGCATATTATTCCCCCCAACACTGGCTTGTTGACTAGGTATTTCAGCGCGGAGTGATCAACAAACATTTTAAAGTGTCCTCCCAACAAGTAGTGGCGGAACTTCTGCAACTCATACACCATGGCTAACCCTTCTCCTTCAGTGATGGTGTAATTGATCTCAGTTGTTGATAGCTTCCTGCTAGAAAAGGATAACGGGTGGTGATATGAAAATAGAAGGCTGACTTGTTATGCTATGCAACACATTGGGATAGGTTTCAGAGGCTTTTGAGGACTTTTACAGGTGTTTTTGCCAAAGAGAAGCTCAGGGAAGCTTATGGCCACATGTAGAAGAGGTCATGCCCGGATGAGCCATGATCCATTTTCAGAGTTCTATTAGTCATTTTTGGGTTTTTTATGTGTTCTGATCTCAATGGTACAGTCTGTTTTTCCATTGGAGTTGAGCAACATCTTGTAAAATAACTTTTGAAAAATTAATCCCAGAGAGCCAAGTCCATTCATGGAGGCTCAAGGAGATGTAGCCCGGAGGGGGGTGAACTCCTTTGTCATGTTGTGATTGTTCAGAGTTTGATGGTTTATTTGCTGCAAGTTATGTTGCTGTGTATTTATTGAAAGTACATATTTAGCCATTTAAAAGAACATATCCTCACACATAAGCATTTACAAGAAGATACATGAACTTAACACATAAGTTTATCTTGCATATTTATACACATGAAGCAAGGTCCTGTAAAATTTATTTTAATTAAGTAGAGGGTGCTTGCATAGCATAACAAGTCAGCCTTCTATTTTCATATCAGGTGGTATCAGAGCATAGTTTGTTTTTCTCATGTGTTTTCCATTGATAGCTTGAGATTTAGCTGTTGGTATTGTGCAAGTTTTGTGTTGAAGTTGGATATCTTCCAAAAATGGAGGAAGCTTCAAGCATTGATAGTTCTCATACATTTTCATTATCTAAATTCTTTGACAAAGAGGAAATTCTAACTATGAGAGATTTGATGAAAGAGATGTGTGAAGACAGAAATGTGAATATTTCCCTTGAAGAGCAGTTGAAGGCCATGATATTTTTTGATAACCATAGCTGCATAAATATGACAAAGAACCCAGTGTTCCATGATAAGATGAAGCACATACAGATCTGGTATCACTACATTCGTGACATGGTGCAGAAGGGAGTTGTAAAGCTCCAATATGTTGGCACATATGAGGAGGTTTCCGATGTGTTGACTAAGCCTCTGTCTCGAGTGAATTTTGAATACTTCCGAGACAATCTTGGTGTAGTTCAAAAGAACCTCCCTCAAAAGGGGTAGTGAGGTGGATGATACTATGGTATCCTGACCAACAATGGGTAGCTTAGTTAGGATTTTATATCCTAGGGGACTGATCATCCCTGGACAGATCCCGAAGGTCCAGTAAGGACGATATGTCATAGTACCTATGCATGTATATGCCAGCAGTGGTCAGTAGTGGTAGCTCAGTTAGGATTTTATATCCTAGGGAATCTTATGATTCCTGGGCATATCCTTAAGGTCCGGTGAGGACAGTCTGTTAGAGTACCACGTGGTAGATTTTTAGTATTTTATATCCTAGGGAATATTATGATTCTTGGGAAGATCCCAAAGTTATGGTAAGGACGATATGTCAGAGTACCAAAGATGTTGTTGTTGATGCACCTGCCTCATTCTGTTGCCACATATAGATGATGATGTTATTTCAACTTTATATTGTTGATGATGTTGATGTTCCAACTTCATGTTGTTGTTGTTGATGATGTTATTCCAGCTTTGTGTTGTTGATTTCAATGTTCCAGCTTCATGCTATTGATGATGATGATGTTATTCCAGCTTCATGTTGTTGTTGATGTTCCAAATGCATCCTGTTGATGATGATGATACTCCATCTCTGCGCTGCATATGATGATGATGTTCAGTTTCTACTGATGTTGATGATGAGAAAAAATATGATGACCTATAGATATGACCGACCATGTTCCCAATGATGATGACGATGTCTCCTCCTCTTGATGATGTATTAAGTCCAGTCAATTGTTATTAATGTTGTTAGTAGAATACCCTTCTTGTTAAGGGGGAGTGTTGAATTATTGTAACTTTGAAGAATATTCTACTTATATTTGAGTCATTATTGTATAGATCAAATCTCCTTTTCTGGATTGATCAATTCAGGTATTGTATAAGATCAAATCCCCTTTTTTGGATTGGTCAACATGTATTTGTATTTGTAAAGTCAACCCCTAGTAATTGTAAAGTGGTTTTAGCCACTTCTAGGAGAAGTCGACTCCACCAAGTCAAGAGTCACAACCCTAGAGCCTCCTCACAACTTGTATTTATATGTGAGGATGGTGTCTCATTTAAACACACTCATCACACTAGCTCTGCAGCTATGAAGAAGCACATAAGTCTTGGAGGAGTAGTTGCTACAACTCGGGGTGACGTCAAGGAGGGATATTGATCTATCTCTTGGTATTTCTTGGTTAAGTGGTGCACTACTCTTCATAGTGAAGGAGTAGAGGGGGATCTTCTTCTCAGTCTTTGTTCTATCTATATTAAGGAAGTTTTTGTTGGGTTTTCTTCCCCATGAGGGTTTCCCAGGAAAAATGTTGTGTGCTTTGTGATTGTCTCTCTTCCAGTGATCCTATTTATGCAACTAATGTGCTAAATTATTATAATAATAAATAAGAATCATAACTGCTAGTTGTATAAGTAAAATTTCAACATTTTGTACAAATTCTTGAATACACAAACTCCTAATATTTCAAGTTGTGTAGGAATTTCGCTACTTGTGCCACATAATCTAGGGTTAATGAGAAGAGGCTAGGGTTTGTAGGGTCCTAAGGATAGAGGAGTGTCGAGTGCAAAGATATTTGATATACCAAAGGGTTTCCAACAATAGCACTCGACCAAATATTTCATGGCACCGACAAAGGAGGAAAACTGTACCCTTATCTATACTACCTGATTCCATACTATGCGAGAGTGATTTCCATTGGTTTTGTTCTTAGTGTACTATAAAAACGATACAATCAACATGATTACGCAAGGCTAGTTTTAGGTGCACCTAGAAGGCTTTCGATATACCCAGAGGTATGTGAAAGACAACTCTGTATATAGGAGCAGTCTAATATCATACTAGTCGAAGGAGTGCCAATAAAGGTTACACGGGTGTCCAACCAGATGATGCCTCTTGTAATTTTTTTCATGTGTTCTTCCTTAATTACAGGGTTACCCACTAAATGGTATATCTCTATGTTATTTAAAGATTTTAGAACACATATCTAACCTATTTTTTTACATTGGAGTGTGTGTTGACATATGAAAGTGCTCTAATACCACTCGTGGAGTTTCTTGTTAGTTGAAACAAAATATTCAAAGAAAAATAGAAGAAATATAGCTACATGAAGCAAATAATAAGTGTTATCACTCCAGGAAACTCTCCTAGGCTGTAAGTCAGAGATGCCTAGTAACTTAATCTTTTGGTAACTATTTTCTTAATAAAAAGTGTGGGTTTGGATCAAGTCAGAGGACTGAATCATTTCTCACTCAAATCATGCATAAACACATTTAAATGGACAAGGCTTTCAACCACAAATGTTCAGAGAGTTTACAAATAAAGGGATGAATGAAGAAATAACTATTATATTAGCATAATCACATATGAAGCATATATGAATGGCCAATTACAATAATCACAGAAATACTTGCAAAGTTAAACTTATGAATGCAATGATAAGATGACAATTATCGGGCATAAACAAGCATAACAACATGAATATAATATCCAGGTGCAAGTACAGAATAGACAAGAAGATGAAATCTGAACAAGTTATGGCAAAAGAATCTTGTATTACTCAATATGAAAATGGGAAGTTTGAGTTACATAATATGAAAAAAGTCTCCAAAGTCGAACGCCTAGTTCCTATTCTACCTTCAGTTTTATAGCTTTACAATGCAGTTCTCGGATCCTGAAAACGTGGATCAAATATGCTAAAGATAGAAAGTCAAAATTTAGTTTGCAAAAGATGTGGAATGATCCCCAAAAATGAGGTCAATCCTAGATTTCATGGTCTTCATATCTTGTA
>SNQJ01S0009545.1:164968-175208 GCA_010110895.2 Picea sitchensis
GGGAAAGGAGATTGAAGCTAAGCTTCCTTGGGACATGACATGGATCCAACTTTGATGATAGACAAAGCCTGGACATTCTCTTGGTTGTAATCATCTATCTGGCGAATCCATGACAGACAGATTTAGTGGCGGCTCCACAATATTCAGATGTCAAAAGAATTTGCTACTCTTTTGGCTCGGAGGTTTTCACCTTTGGACTTCTCTTCAGTTTCTAGTTTCCCACATCCAGTACCTCATATGTCAGAATGGGGAGATTTTCTACCTGTCTTCAAAGAGGAGAAAGAAGATAATCTTGCAGAACACCGCAAAAGGTTTCATGAGTGCATGGATCTACTAGATCTGCAGCATGAAGATGTTCGTATGAAGATGTTCATGCATTCGTTGTATGGTGATGCACGTCAGTGGTATTTCTCTTTACCTCCTTCCAGTATTTCATCATTGAAGGATTTTCAAAGAGTATTCAATGAGCGCTGCAAAAGGTTCTTTTCAGATAAGTTTTTATTTGATAATTGTTGTGTAGAATATAAACTGCACAATAGAGTTGAAGATGTAAATAGAGAAGGACCTCACTCTCATCATCTACATCATCTCTTTAATGATCTTCATGATGATATATTTTCACATAAAAATGAATTAGATAGAAATAATGAAAGAGTTCAGGTCTCTCCTATTACCATTATTTCTGATCTTCACAAATCTGAAGAATTGATGTCTTTAACTACACATGGAGAAGATTAGTTTAATATTGGTCAAATATCTATTGAAATAAATGAGGCTAGCCCACATTTTTCAGATCTACAGACCAAGGAAAATGATAATAACCATGAGGAACAGGAATTCCAGAAAACATATAATCTCCAAGAAAGACAACAAGAGGATTATATTTCTCCTTGTGTACCTTTTATTTCAAATTTTGATGAAAGGGATGAAGATGATGAGCAATTTTTTTGTAATAACTTGGGATCTGCAGCAGATTCTAAGGACAACCCTCATCTTTCTGATTTGTAGACCAAGGCAGATTTCAGTAGTTATGAGGAGGAAGGCGAGGAGCAGAAAGTTTCATATCAATAGTTGAGCTTGTTCTTTCATTTGATAGAGGAAGAACAATCCACATTCAGCATTAACATCAGTGAAGAAAAAAAGAAACAACTTTTCTTTCAGTTGGAACAACAACAAAGGGAGCTATTTCTTTGTGGATTTATTGACCCTATTGCTAACTATTTGGATTTTATGAGCAACATAAAAGTCAAGATATTTTTGTCAGATGATGGTTGGTTCTGCCATCTTTTCAAACTATATTTCTGCATGCTATGGTTTCCTTTCTTTTTCGGATTCGGATCAAGGAGGTTACCAGTAAATCAATTTCTTTCTTGGCTGCATTGGAGATTTAATTTTACTTGATCAGTTTTCCCCTACTGATTAGAAGTAGGAGTAGGTGTGAGAATAAGTTCCACATACGAGCAACTAGATCATGTTTAGTTGTTGATTTATGAAAAAAGTAGGCAGGCTATAACAAACTATAGACAATTTTCAGTTTAGCAGAGGATTAGGTGAAAAAAAAACAAATGTTATCTCCCAAAATGAATCAGTCAATTTGTCTCATTTTGTGGTGATGGCATGGTCATAAATAGGGTTCCATACAGTTTTTTTTTGAAATTCAAATGTCGAAGTATAGGTTATAATTTTTTATTTCTCAATAATAAATTGATTGTCAAAGGTCTTTTCAAAAAAATCGAAGAAAAACTTTTCAACGGTTAACATCTGTTTTGAAGCTGAAGTTAGCCGGTGAAAGTTCAAGGTTTCAACGACTAAATGGAACTCTCAGCAACAAGCGAGCCCATGAAAGTGTTGATATGGGTTTTTTCTCCAGAGTCTTTAGAAACTCGAAAGGGGCATGTTGTACACATGTCATGTGATCATGATGGTGAATTTATTGGAGGCAAAGGAGCGGTTACACCTTTTCACCACGTCTTAGTGGAATATCATGATAGATTTGATCATGTATTTTGTGTGGTAGACCGAGGACAGGTTAAATAAGTGATGAATGCTTGATCATCATTACATCCAGATAATAAAGTACTAGATCTCTGTAAGCATCAAACCAAAGCCATCATTCCTTTTTCCAATTCATGGTGTTTAAAAATTCTATTTATGGGGTTTCATCTATAAATTGATTATACAAGATTGTTTTCACCAGAGCCAACACTTTCCTCATTTAGAAAGTTATATGTCTTAGCCGTGTATATATCAACCTGTGATTATTGCATGATGGGAAGAAAGCGAGGAGGACCACCTCTGCGAAATGAATTAGACAACAATGAAGATCAAAATTCCAGATTAGAATTTGCAGCAGATACTAAGAGCAGCCCTCAGTTTTCTGATTTGCAAACACAAGAAGATTACAACAGATACAGAGAGAAAGATGATGAGATGAAAAGTCCAGATAAGTAGTTCATCATGCTTTCTTCTCAGACAAAGATTAGGCAGTCTGTATTTAGCATTGAGATCTCTGAGGGAAACACGCAACTTGATTATTTTCAGTTGATTTATTTAATGAATAAACAAGCAGGTTACAGGCAGGTTACAAGTTTGCTACAAGTTTTCAGATGATAAATTGTAAAGGCTAAATGACTCCATGACCAATACTAAAGGAACAAGTTCTGCCAGGTTCTTGGAAACCTCGCAGGGAGGTCTCCATCCCAGTTGGAGCCAAATGTTAGCGATCAAATAATTCATTCTGAAATTTGTTTGAAAAATGATGATTCATATTGTGGGGGACTTTTGAATGACTTCCTGACCTCTAAATGCAGATCCAAAAGTACCATTGGAAATCTTCGGATGTCTAGTTGTCAATCGACTATTCAAGCGTGTAAAACAGACTCTCCACGACTCATAAATTTAATTTTTCCCATGGCAGTTTTCATTAAAAAATCTGCGCTTTCACCATCTCATTGGTTCTGAAATCTGCTAGTTAGCCGTTGAAATATTTCCTTTTCACCAGCTAAAGGGGTGGATTCAGGACAAAAGAGCTGGTGAAAGCGTAGAAGAGTCCAAAAACGTCTTCTTTCTACCCAGATCGTGATTCTTGGATTCCTGAACACATGGGAAAGGTGTTAAATGATGGATAATAATTAGGAGAAGCTAGAATATATTTCTCATTAAGTTTTAAAGACATATGGTAAGGAAATAACACCAAATGACATGATTACTCTTGACAGAAATCACCCAGTCATCAAAGACAGATTTCTGAATCTGTGATTTTCATCAACAAATTGCCAAATAATGCTTCAGCTGCCAATTTCGACTTATGATGATAAGATTAGATCATATATGCTAAAGATTCATTTTGATTATGTTTATTTTAGGAATTTCAGATCCATTAAAATAGGATATGAAATCTTGATGTAAAGGCTATAAAGCCACAAACTATTGATGAGCCAGGGGTTCGATTTTGGATACAGGAACTATACCTTTGTAACATACTTTTCATATGATAATACAGATCACAAGTTTCTCTCTATTAATGTCAGATTTCCACCCTTCTTTTGTACTCTTATTCAAGTTGTTTTAACTGCAAAATGACTATCATCTCATTAGTCAATTCATAACTTGAATAATAGTTTCTTACATTGTTTATTAAACCCATCATTGTGTATCTGGTTTATAAGCACTGTCTTCTTCACCCACTTAAAGCTATTATCTTATTATTGATCCTTGAGGGCATTGGTTTATTTGATTATTCATTTTGACTGTCTGGATACCATATTGTAGTTGAGTTATCCCATTGATCCACACATACAAAAGCACAAAAACAAGTTTACTTTAAGTTACCAAGCATATTTGACTTACAACCTCAAAGAGTTTCTTGGAGTGATAACATAAACAATCTAGAACAGTGGAAGACTTTATAGCTTCTTTTGAGCGCCTGGATTTTCGAATAGAGGGCATGTTTGATGCCTTTTTCTGAGAATTTTTTATTAGTGGCCTCAAGGATGAGATTCGTGCCCATGTCCTCATGGATTTGCCTCAGAGTTGGGTGGAGGCTACTAAAAGAGCTAAAGAAGCACAATAGGTTGTATCTTCTCAAAACCGGAAACCCTCCTTTATCCATCGCACTAAACCAGTAAATCCCACTACTCCATTAAAGATCCAAAAATTGACCAGCGCTGAAATGGTTGAATGCCAACTCAAAGTCCTTTGTTATAATTGTGATGACAAATATTTTCCAGGCCACAACTGTAAGGAACACAAGCTTTTTATGGCCATCTCGGAGGATATTTCAGAAGAGGATGTTGAAACTCCCCTTGTGTCTGAGTCACCTGAAACCACTGACATAACCCCTCCCTCAAACCCTTCCGAAGTAGAACCGTTCATTTCCCTAAATTCTCTCACTGGATTCTCTGCTCCCCAAACCCTCAATCTAATCAGTTACATCAAGCATAGGAAGGTCATCATTCTTGTTGATAGTGGAAGCACCCATAATTTTATTCATCACTGCATTTCCCAAGAAACTCATTGCTATATCCATGTAGTCAATAATTTCCAAATCATGATTGCGAATGCTGGCTCCATGAAATGTGGAGGGTGTTGTGAAAATGTGCGTCTCCAAATTGGTGACTACCACCTGAAATCTCATATGTATGCTATTGACATGGGCTGTTGTGACATTGTGTTGGGTGCAGACTGGATAAGGACTTTGGGTCCCATTCTCAAGGATTTTAAGGAATTAACCATGCAATTTGACCAAGAGGGCCAACAATATAAGTTCCAAGGCATCACCACCGGTTCACCTGAGATCATTAGTTCCCATCACATGGAAAAGCTGCTAAAAAAAGGTCATTTGGGCATTATTTCCCAACTCCATGTCATACAAGCAACAAAGACACCCTCGGTGTCGCAAGAACTCCAATCCATCCTCTCTAAACATCAAGTGGTATTTTCCACTCCCCAGGGACTCCCTCCTTCCTGTGGTGTTCATGATCATTCCATTCCCCTTGTACCAGTACACCTTCCTCCCAATATCCGTCTGTATCGTCACCCCTTTTCCCAAAAAAATTAAATTGAGAAAATGGTTCAGGAACTCCTTAACACATGCATTATCCTCCCTAGTACGAGCCCCTACTATTCTCCTATGGTCATGGTCCTGAAGAAAGAAGGTTCTTGGCTAATGTATCCTGACTTCCGTGCCCTCAACAAACTTACCATTAAAGACAAATTTTCATTCCTGTCATTGATGACCTCTTGGATGAATTGAGTGGTGCCCAATTCTTTACTAAACTTGATCTTCATTCTGGCTACCACCAAATACGTATGAAATAGGCACACATTCTTAAGACTGCCTTTAGAACTCATGAGGGCCACTATGATTTTTTGGTCATGCCCTTTGGCTTGTGTAATGCCCCCTCCACCTTCCAAAGCCTAATGAATCATGTCTTCCGTCCTTTTCTCCGTCATTTTGTATTAGTTTTCTTTGATGATATCCTCATCTATAGAAAAACCTGGACAAACCATCTTTCTCATGTGGATCGAGTTCTCCATCTACTCTCTCATTACCAACTTTTCCTAAAATAGTCTAAATGTTCTTTTGGCGCCTCAGAAGTCGATTACTTGGGTCATTTGGTTGGAAAGGATGGCATCAGGGTGGATCCTAAAAATATTGAAGCTATGCAAGACTGGCCTCACCCAAAGACTCTCAAGATCTTGTGTGGATTTATGGGCTTAACATGTCATTATCGCAAGTTTGTTAAGAATTATGGAAAGATTGAAGCACCTCTCACTGCACTCCTAAAAAAGAATTCTTTCACTTGGACTCTAGCAGCTTCTCAATATTTTCAAACCTTGAAGATGGCCATGTGAACCACTCTTGTCTTGGCCCTTCCTAATTTCAAAAAGAACTTTGTCCTAGAATGTGATGCTTCAGGGAAAGGAATTGGTGTTGTCCTTATGCAAGAGGGTCAGCCTTTGGCCTTTACTAACAAGAAACTGTCTGAATCAAATCTGGGCAAATCAATATATGAAAAGGAAATGTTGGTTATTTTGCATGTCATTGATCTGTGGTGCCCTTATCTATTGGGGAAACGCTTCCAAATTAGGACAGACCATCAAAGCCTCAAGTATTTTCTGGAACAACACATTTCCTCCCCAGAGCAACAAAAATGGGTGACTAAGCTCTTTGGATATGATTCTGAGATCATTTACAAGAAAGGTAAAGACAATGTGGTTGTGGATGCACTTTCCTGAAAATATGAAGATGAAGGATCCATTTTTCTCTCTCCTTCATTGTACCAGATTGGCTCCAATCCGTTCACTAGGAATGGCTACACGATCCCAAAAGTTTGCATCTGATACAACAAATGCAACCCAATGCTCCAATTTCCCTAGGGTACTCTTGGCTCCATGATGAGCTTCGATACAAAGGCTGTTTGTATTTAAGTAAACAATCAAAACTTAAATTCACATTAATTTATGAGCTTCATGCTACATCCACAGCTGGGCACTCCAGGTTTACCAAAACCTATGACAGGGTCAAACGTTCTTTTTTCTGGGATGGTATGAAATAAGATGTTCGCAATTTTGTCATTGAATGTGATGTGTGTCAATGCAACAAGGGAGAAACAGTCAAATCTCTTGGCACACTACAACCACTTCCGATTCCACCTGCTATTTGGAGGGATATCTCTATGGATTTTATTACAGGCTTACCCAAATCAGGAAATAAATCAGTCATAATGGTGATTGTTGATCACATTTCCAAGTATGCTCATTTATGTGGTCTTCAACACCCATTTACAACATCCACTATGGCTCAAATTTTCATGGATCAGGTCTTCAAACTTCATGGAATGCCACATTCTATTGTTTCTGATCGTGACCCAACTTTCACCAGAAATTTTGGGCAAGAACTGTTCAAGCTACAAGGCACGCAATTGCATCTCAGCACAACGTATCATCCCTAGACTGATGGTCAAACTGAAATTGTCAACAAGTTTTTAGAAACATATTTGGGGTGTTTTTCCTCGGAAAATAAAAATTAGTTGGCTCAATGGTTACCCTTAGCTGAATGGTGGTACAACACTTCATACCATACAACTACATGCATGACTCCTTTTGAAGCGGTATATGGACAAAATACACCTTCATTTCTCTCATAATGACCTGGTGTCTCGAAGGTCCAGGCAGTTGACCAAACGCTTACAGTTCGAGAGGCTATTCCCAGTACCCTCAAAGAGAATTTGGTCATGGAACATAATCGCATGAAGAAACAAGCAGATCGAGGTCGCTCTAAATGTCAATTTGCAGAAGGGGATCAGGTGTTTCTTTGACTACAACCTTACAAGAAAAAATCCCTCAAGGCTGATCATTGTCAGAAGCTGGTGCCCAAATTTTATGGTCCTTATACCGTTCTTAAGCATGTGGGACAGGTGGCCTATCAATTATCTTTTCCCAGTCATTATAAGCTACATCTTATTTTTCATGTTTCATGCTTAAAGAAGGTGATTGGAACTAAGTGCCAAATTCAAACCAACCTTCCCAAGTTAGACGAAGAAGGATCCATTTGGCTATAGACACAAGCATTTTTGGACCAGCGTGAGCATCGCCTGCGTCAGAGAACCATCAAGGAAGTGTTAGTCCAGTGGAAAGATATAACTCCAACATATGCCACTTGGGAACCAACTACCATTCTGCAACAATTTCCACATCTCAAGCCTTGAGGACAAGGTTGTTTTTAAGGGGGAGGACATGTTTGGGACCTAACCTGCACATAGGTAGAACAATATATTTGGATGTAATAAAGGTCAATATTAATAAGGCCTTGCAATAAAGTAGAATAAGTCGAATGTAAGAAGGCCTAATAGAAGCTTCCGCTTCTAGAGGGATCTTCCTCTAGATGGTTCTTTTGATAGACATATTTAGTATAAATAGGAGTCAAGGGTATGAGAATCCTGGCTTGGATATTATTGTAATAGAGCTCTGCTTGACTGGAGGTTGCCCCCTTGAAGAGGCCCATGAACATTGCTTTTAGAATCAAAGTGCTCTTTCTGGTGTTATTTTGATATCATTTCAATGTTATTGTGGTGTTGTTCTGGTTATATTGTTGTTTATCTACCATTTCTAGCATTTTATTTCAGTTCTGCATACTTTTTATATCTGGAATATTACAATGGACCTGCTTTAATAAGGCCATTTACATTCATTGATTTCACACTTTACTACCTCAACAACTAACTAATGGACTTGCTTTAATAAGACCATTTACATTGATTGATTTCACACTTTACTACCTCATGGGACCTTATATTTAATAAGGATGGCCTTGAATACATTAAGTAACAATATATTCCAATAAGTAGGGGAGTTAGGGTGAGATCCTAACAAAAATTAAGTTGTTATTGCTTTCCAATTATACTACCGAGCTCAAAAGGAGGTGAGAGGACGTGATATAGAAATCATTAAGAGCATATTCCATGTGGATTCACATCATAATGACTTCATACTTGTCACCATTAAGTCTTATTACTTTCTTCTCATATTTGCAACAACTCATGAGGTTCTATAGTAACTAACAATTATTTTGCAATATTTGAAAATAACTCACAATATTTTAGAACAATGCATTATCAATCTTCAATGGTCAAGACAAGTTGAGATAACATACCACACACACACACAAACATATACACCTTTTTTACAATAAATTGAAAGGTAAAAAGATAAAAGATAGCCCAAAATGAAGGCTCATCACAACATTTAAATCAACTGACCAAATATGCTCATTATTGAGAGACGTGTATTATGCGTATGACCATAAAAGCACAAAAGATACACAAAATCATGGACAAATTGAGGATACAAGTTCAACACTTGAAAGTAAGTCACTTGTTAGATCTAAAAACAGTACAAGCTTAACAAAGAGTTGGAAAGGTTAACTAAGTAGCTGTGAATACCTTACTACTTTAATTAGATATTTCAAGGATGTTATAATTAAGAATTATATAATATAATATAGTAGAATATTTTTATTTATGTTTATGGGAGATTTTGTAGGGTTTATAAGTACAAGAATTACAAAAATCCACATTTGATTCTTTGCATATGAAGAATGTCTCAACTTGCTATATACTCTCTTTTTTCTCTCTCTTTATATTCTAAAACATTATATATATTCGAAAATCAATAAGCTATGATAATTATTTAAATCTTCATGTTGAATTGACTGATTTTGTGTTCTCCATACATAGGACAATGTAAATTATGATATGGTTCTAATCTTTAAGTTTTCTTTATTTGTAAAGTAAGCATATAAATTCTTCTTCGTTTATATTTTTCCTGTTAAATTATGAGCTTGATTTCTTATGCAGATTAATTCTTTTATTTTCTTCAATACTTTAACTCTAGCTTAATACACTTCAACAAATTCAAATCATAATCGAATAGCAATAATTATGTAGATAAGTAAACATGCATATCAACAACACATATACCCTGGGGAAACCCTGTACAGAGAGAAAAACTCCAGCAAAAAATATTCTTTTATTGCATTAATAATGTAATATCTCTTACAAATATCCACCATGAATGTACTTCTCTCAAAGTGCTTGCCAAGATGACCTTGGGGAAACCCTGTACAGGGAGGAAAACTCCAACAAAAAATATTCCTTTATTGCATTAATAATGTAATATCTCTTACAAATATCCACCATGAATGTACTTCTCTCAAAGAGCTTGCCAAGATGACTCTAACCTGACAAAGACTTACAAGACCTTGCTGAAATACACCTTTGATATGCTGCCTCTTTATTATTGATGTTCTCCTCTATTACTTCACCCTCAACCTGCATATGAAAACTTTGTTTCAAAATTGTGTTGCAAAACAGTCTTACAAAAACTGTGTTGAAGAGAGGATTCGACCTCTTCTTATATAGGATGTAGAGGAGAGGCTCGAAATAGTAACCTGATTGCATGCATTAAACATAACTCAACTTCATGCTTTAGTTCGAACTTAGAACTAGAATTGAGATTGGTTACAACTCAAAATTACACTTTAGTTCGAACTTAGAACTAGACTTGAGACTGACATTCTTTAGTTCGAACTTAGAACTAGACTTGAGACTGACATTCTTTAGTTCGAACTTAGAACTAGACTTAAGACTTTAGTTGCAAGTCAACATTACACTTTAGTTCTAAAATAGAACTTGTTAGCGTTAGAAGTCACTCCTGGATTGCTTGCAGGAGCAGAGCC
>SNQJ01S0009545.1:175218-188262 GCA_010110895.2 Picea sitchensis
TTTATGGAGAAGAGTTTTCGTGTCAAAATTGATGATTGGAATTTTGGTGAAAGAGAGTCTTTAGGGTTGCAAAAGTGGAATTCTCTAGAGTAATGAGAGTTAGTAGGGTATGAATTCAAGAATGGAAAGAAGAGGAGGAGGATATAACATACATCAAAATCTATAAGAATTGAGAACTTGTAAATAAGATAGAAAAGTGCAGACCAATAGCCAACAATTCAGAAGCATAACATGAATAAGGAAAATTTGCATCTCAATTAATTATTGAAAAGCAAGACAAGAGCCAAAGTTAATTTTTTGCATTTCGATAGAAGTATGAAGGAAAAAGAAATGGTAGATTGGACAAGTGAGATGGGAGAGATCTTCCCAGTATGAAAATATTACGGACATGGATAAGATGAAGTTTGTGATTACAAAGTTGAAAGCGCATGTTGCCATTTGGTCGAATTTTGGGTAGCATGAGTAGGTTCTCCATACTAAGGAGAAGATTGGAACTTGGATAAATATGGTATCCAAGCTAAAAGAAAATTATTTCTAATGGACTACAAACAAGCATTTTCGTTCAGATAAATGTAGAACTTGAGACAAAGGAATCAAATTGTGCAAGAGCATACAGAGGAATGTTATCAAATTTCCATCCATGCTACTGAGCACTATCATGCACCCGGGGCTTGGCCGTGGGGGATAGGGTGATGCCTGGCATCGCCCCATCCCCCCCGCGGCTAAGGCACAGTCCCATGGGGCCATTCCTTAGCCACGGAGAGGATGGGGCGAAGCCGGGCATCGCCCCAACCCCCACGACCAAGCCTCAGGCAAAAAGTTCAGAAGAAAAATTTGACCAACAACCAGCAATTCAAAAGCATAAAATGAATAAGGAAATGTTGCCCAAAAAATCCATATTTTTGCATAAAAAACATCAAAATCAACCCCTAAATCAAAAAGTGGTGCTACCGGTAGCAACATTTTTTAAAATGGGGTCTGTTAGCGATATTTCTTGTCTCGGGATTAGGCGTACCCAGGTCTGCATTTTGCACCGGAAGCACCTGAGCATATCGCGAGATAATCCCATCTTGTAGCAGCAAGTCAAGCAAGCGAGCGGGCAAAAACCGCGATCCGCGATTTCCCGACCGGATCAGAATCGTCCGTCAGCAGGGACACGTGTCGATAGATCCCGCAGAGTCGGGGATCAGGGAACTAAAAGTCCCGTGCACATGACAGCGGGAATCGCGATATCCCGATACGCGATTTCCCGATACGCTGGGGAGATGTCGGCCATCGCCCTAGCCCCCACGGCCAAGCCCAGGCAAAAAATTCAAAGCAGCTTCTGAGAAATTAATCGGGTAAATTGAACAGTTATAAGCAGGTGTGAATAGAAACAGAGAAGGAATAGACTAGGGAATATCCTGATTCAAATCATATCCCCGAAGATGGTTTCTGGATATCCCCGACGATATGATATTAATGGAAGTATGGCAAGGCCTTCCTGCCATTGAATCATATCCGCTACTGAACCTGGGAATGGGAGGGATGAGACTGAACCAGGGAATTCAATATCACTGGTGTGTTCCTCCGTTCCATCTTCTTATCACAAATTAGAACATAAATGTTGACTATTGACTTTTATTTTTTATTTTTTTACTTTACAAAAATAAGGATTTTTTTAGTTCCTTTCTCCATTACCACAAGGAGAATTGCAAAAGAATTTTGTGTTTTTTTAAATCTTCTAATAACACAAAGAGGTTTAATAAAAAAACCGCAGTATTTCTACTTTCCTATGCACACTTGGAAAGAAGAACTGACGACATAAAAGCTTCCTTTCTTTTTAAAAACCATGCATCAACAAGAAGAAATGTTAGCGATTTTTTTTAATCATCTTGTAACACAGAAGATTGAAAATTATCGAACATCATTTCTATTTTTCATTTTTAATGAATGATTGAAAAGAAATATCGATAACATAAATGTTGTATTTTTGCAATCATAAGCACTGGAGGCATCTTCCATGCACCATAAGACCTCTTCTTAGGGTTCTTACCTTTCAGCAGTTTTTCGGAGGCAAGGGTTTCGGAGGGTGAAGAGCTCAAGTAATATAATATAAGGTATATATCATTTTAGAAATTCTCCTTCTCCATACCTGTAAATGTCCGGGGAATCAGATTTATTTAAAATGATTGCCATGTGGATAATTGATGAGGTTTCGATGAATATGTGTTAATGTAGGAGGAGGGATTCAAGAATCTAACCACAACTATTATGGCGTTGGCCTTTCAACTATTCGCATCACTTGGGAGAGAAATAAGAATCGACATCTCGTCTACTTGGCCTTGATTGTTCAGGGATTATTTGACACGCCTTCATCTGGAATTCTGATCTATATGTCATTACTGGATCTAGTTGTTGCAGATTTCCTCAGTCAACACATGACTAATATGCCAGGCTTCAAATATGGTCTGGCTCGTCATGCCTTGTTGGCCAAAGGGCATGAAATCAGTACCCTACAATGGAGTGCCTTTTATTGAATTCACCTCGCTATATTTTTTGGATTCACAAGTTTCGTAATTCTTACTTCATGCTAAAACTTTCATTTTAAAGTTTTCACAATCCGCAGCACTACTTCATGTGCCTAGGTTTGGGTCAGGATAGGTGGGCGATGTCCACATCCCCTCCCTAGCCCCCTGCTGTAGCTAAGTCACATTCTTGCTGGGCCATGCCTTAGCCGCTGGGTTAGTGATGTCGGCACGCCTCTAGCCCCCTCACGGGCCATGCCTCCTAAGAAACAATTCAGAGCATCTTCTGAGTATTGTTGTGGGTCTTTTAGGGTTCCTTGTATCACTTACTATTCTCTCTATATTTTCACCCAGTTCAGTGGATCTAAGAGTTGTTTCCACAAGCACTGCATAATCAAAAAAGAAAGAGGAAATCAGTGACTTTTGTTTGGTTTTATGTAGTTTTTCTACAATTTTTGGATGGCTTTGTGGTCTCCTTCAACCTCAAGCCACAAGGTTGTTAGGGTCATTCTCAAGTTAACACCAACTTCAAAGTGAATCTCATTCTCGTTAGCTGGTTCAAAACTGAATTTAATTTCATTCTACTGAATATTGTGATGCCCTCGCTTTATCAAGCATTTGATCAAAGTCCCAGTAATGACAGGATGATCATTAATGTTCAATGGGAATCAAAGGTTCATGAATGGTAAGTCTAGAGTTTTCCATCCGATTTAGGGTGTGCTAAAATTTGTGCTGAAATTATGCACGCATGAAGACCTTGGGCACCAGAAAAATATGGTAGCATGTATGGAAACAAAAGGGGATTTGGAAGCATTTGCACCCTTGTTTAGTCATTATGAGAATAGTTTGTGTCAAAGGAAAAATGGAGATATATCTTGTTCTACGAAGAGTCAAAATCCAAGCTTAGGCTCTTCTGATTTTGATATAGTTTATGGTGAAGGAGAAGATACAAAATGGTACTTCTGGAGAAGGTTCTATTCATCCTATCAAGAAAACTGAACTCGGCAGATTGGCATGCCTGCTGAAGTTTTTTGAACAATTTAGGGTTTGGTTTTTACTATGCACAGCAGTGATGAAGCTATTACTATTGCGGCTTAATTTGCAGATGTACTTGAATGAAGCTATCTTAATTTGGTACCATATATTGCATGGGAGCAGGGATCCAAACCTAGATTTTAGTAGGGCCAAACTTTTTCTACATAATTACTTCATTTTTCAAGTTGCATTGCAATTCTTTATACCAGGTACTCTAGTGTTGCTATTTTTAGGCCTATCTCAGATTAGAGGGAGTATTTCTAGTGGTCTGTCCTTTTGCCTGGTGCTTTCTTTTCACTAATTTTTTTCAAGAAGCAGCCCTTTTCATGGCTTGGTGGGTGCAATATGTATGGGCTGTATTAACCTGCTCAAACCTTTCCCCTTACCGTCTTGGGTTTTTGACAGTCTCATAGCCTTCTCATAGGTCAATGCCAACGAATGAATATATTAAGTTCAATTGTTTCTTATTCGATGCTCTGGAAATCTACAATATTTAGCATATTTATTTTATGCAGAGTTTTATATATAAGTTTAAGAGAGCAAAACTTTCCCATCTTCAAGATTTTGTTTTGTTTTGTTATGCCTATAGATATACTTGCTTTTGTTCTTTGGATTCTGATTTGTAGCTTCACATGATATGCATGATTAGTGTTTGAAATTTGCATTTGTAATTTTGTTCTATTCCTGTTGTTTCCACCCTTATTTCTATTGTGCAATATTGTTTGTAAGATCATTATTAATAGAAGATAATGAGTTCTTATATCACTTGTCTTACCATGTGGACATATTTCATTCAACACATTTCACGCACATCCCCAACAAAATAAAATGTGATGTAAACATAGTACTCTGTAAATTGTTGTGAGTAAGAGATGCATGATGCAATGGAAGAAGAAAACACATTATAGCATAGCTGAACATGATATTTGATAAATTGATTTCCATCTTTTTCCAAACCTTGTTTTCCCCTCATGTCATATGAAATGTATCGTTCTTTCTCATAATTCTACATTCTTCCTGGTGTTATGTTTTTTTTTTGTTGCTTAACTCTTTTAATTTGCATGTATTTGGATACTCTGTTTAATCTCACAAGAACACATTCTCCTGTACAAAACACATCACCGTTCTTTGGCTTAAGAAGCTGGTCTGCTCTCCCTCTCTACAATTCTTTTTCCAATTATGGCCATGGTCTTTACTATTGATTTTAGTTGTTCAATATTGTGAAGGTTTTAAAATCTTCGTATCTCAAACCACCAACTTTAAACTCTAATAAGCACCTGAATCCTACAACATTATGAGTTAACACCTTTCCAAGTATTTCCATGGCTCTCTACTTTTGATTTTAGTTGTTCAATATGGCGAAGGTTTTAAAATCTCAAACCGCCATTTTGGAACTTGGTCAAGACCACTCTAAAGATTAAGGTTAACATTAATCGATGGAAAACCATCGACTTTGAAATCTATCATGGTTATTGCTACCATCCTTGAGCTATGAGCTTGAAAAAGAATGAATGCTATTGACTTGAGGGGGATAATCATAAGAATTTTTGATGAACAACAAGTTTTGATGAACAACTATAGTTTATACTATTTAATTGCAAATTCTGATTTTGAGCTAGCAAAGTTCAGGGCTCAAACGTGACTTTGTGCTTATTAGGCACCTGAATCCACACCATGGCTAGATGGGTCTGCACTAACCACTGAAATTTTTTTGATGGTATTTGTTCACCTACTCATGAGTCATAATTTTTCTCATAGAGGTCCAGGTGACCAAGTGCACTCTCCAAATCACCTCACCCCTAGGAGGGTGACAACCTATTAATTCACCTTTATGTGCCTTGAAGAAAAGCTTACCCATAAACTGCTACAATGTATACTTGACTTTGTTTTTGTTAGTTATGTTTGTTCTTTCAATCATTGTCCCCTTTTCTTCAATCTTCAACCATATTATTATGATTAATTCTTTTAGTATTTTTTATGGTTTAATTTGAAGTTTTTTTCTGATTTATTTCAACGCTCTTCTTTCCTTGGGCAATAACAAGTGGCATCTTTGTCTTTGAGTTTGCATATTAATAGTTCTATAGTGCACTTTTATATTTGTCAACCAATATCCTAATGTGCACCAATGGATAGTGTACTTGCTTATAGAAAATATAATCAAGGCTAAGAAGAGCTCCAAGAAATACTTTCTGAGATATTTTCAATAATTATAATATCACCCTTGAAGCATACGAGGGAGGTTGGAGATATATGAATGCCTAGAAGAAATTAAAAAAGTTCATTAAGAATACATATGAGTACTTTGATGTTGTTGATTCTGTTTGGTGGGAGTCTTTTTTCAATAGTCAAAGTGACATAATTTCAAGATCGACAAATGAAGATACATTATAAAAAATTATTAAAACGTGATGTTGAATTTTTAAAGTATATTGTGATATTTTTGTGGCATTATGTATTACCTTTTGCTTTGCGTGATGATAACATTTAAAAAGTAAACATTTAAGGGTTGTTTTTATGATTTTGTTTACAGTAATGATGAGTTCTTTTACCACATTATAAAACTGTGTCATTTTAATACCCCAATTTTAGAATGGCTGCCACCAGTAGCAGTACTTTTCAATTTGATGGTTGATTTTGAGGTTTTGGTTTTAATGGTACCAAGTGATAAAAATACGATTTCAAATGATCTCAAAATTTAACGTTTTGAAAAAAAAAAAAAAACATCTTCTTTCTTTTTAGGTGTTGATTTTAAGGTTTTTCTGAGCTACTGTTTAAGTTTTGAAGGCCATGTTTGAAAAATGTTGTAATTTTGACCCCATTTTAAAAAATGGTGCTACCGATGGCACCACTTTTTGATTTGGGGGTTGATTTTGATGTTTTTTATGCAAAAATATGGGTTTTTTGGGCCAGAGTTCTCGTTTTGAGGTCACAGTTCTCATTAAGTTGGTAACTATGTTATGTGTGTGCAAAAATATTGTGGGGGTCATGATGAAGACGATGTAAAGATGACTTTGTTTGTATATTCTCTTGAAGGTGATGTTGCTAAATGATTTACTGATTTTTCCACAGCTAAGTTTAGCACCCTTGATGAAATATTGAATGAGTTTAGGAAGAGATGGGGTGATCAAAAGGAACACAGATTTCAGCTTGTTGCTCTTACCACTCGTCAGAAGAAAGAAAACGAAACTGTGGTTGAATTTAACACTAAGTTTAATAGCTTGGTGAAGAGCCTTCATAGGGACATTAAGCCCTCAGATACTGCAATTTTGATTTATTATATCGAGGCATTTGAAGGTTAAATGAGGTATACCTTAAGGGATAAGGATCCTCAGACTTTAGAAGCAACACAAACTACAGTTGTAAGAATTGAATAGAATATGCTTGAGGCTAGGAAGTCTAACATTCCTAGTTTTACTAGAGGGTATTCTTCCCAACTTTATGATGAGAAGAAGAAAAGTGTTGAAACTCAGAAACCCTCTAATGATGGCATTAAGGAGCTCACTCAATTGATTAAACAAATGGAAATTAATCATGCTAATCAATTAAAGGAACATGTTAGTCAGATGAATGCCATGCAGAATCGGTTGATATCCATGGAAAGAGGCCAAGCTAGTAGGCCCCCACATAGGCCAAATGACAAATGGCCTAAGAAGTCCCCTACCCAAGATCAAAGACCACCTAATCCATTTGAATCCACTAATTGGGTTGACCACCAGGCTATTCATTATTGTAGACCTTGTGAGCAATTCCATGATGAATCAACTTGCCAAGTATTCTTTCACCTTTATGGTGAGGAGGGAGCTTATAGATCAAAAAACGAACAGGTTAATATGTTTGGCCATGAGCTTAGTGTTGGGATGTATGATTGGATGGATTCTGATGAACTAAATGGGGGAGTAGAAGACATGAGTGGTGTTGTGATGGATAAAGTAACAGAAATGTTTGGTCCTAAGCCTACTCCACAACAAGTAGCTGAAATGGCTAAATTTAAGGGCATTACCTATCAAAGGAATGGGAATAAAAGTCAAGATAAAAACCAAGCAAACATTCTCAAGGTAGCTCCAACCCCCCCTAAGTCAAACATGTATGCAAGTTCAGAATTAAACATTGACTTAGGAGGATGGTTAAGTAATGCAAAGATGTTCGTGCCAGTGTCAGAAATAATGAAGATTCCTTCTCAGAGGGAGAATTTGTTCAAGGCTATAGATTGTCCTTCTCAGAAAAGTATTGATGTTCCACCAACAAGAACTTATCAAGATGCACCTGTGATTCTACAAAATATGGATAGGGGGAATCAAAAGAATAAACCATTTTTCCTATCCTTGCTCGTGAATGATTTTATTCTTCATAATTGTATGCTAGATTCAGGAGCCACTTCAAATGTTATGACTAAGAAAGTAATGGAACAGTTGAACTTAAGAATATCTATACCTTACCATAACATTTGTGCTATGGATAGCAGGACAATTGAGGTGCATGGTTTGATTAAGGGGTTACAAGTACACTTAGCGGCATTCCCAGATATCATGATTGAGATGGACATTGTGGTAATTGATGTGCCTGATACTTGGGGTATGTTGCTAAACAAAAAGACAGTTTTTGATTTGGGTGGTAGTTTACAAATGGATTTAACTTATGTCACCATTCCAACTCCAAATGGTTTAGAGTTTAGATTGAATAGAGAGTTGGAAAGAAAGTATCATGTGGAAGATCCTAGGAAAAAAGAAAATGAGATTGTTTTTCGGGAAGTTGAAATGGGATGTTATGAAATAGAATATACTTCGTCATTTACTAAGATGGAACTTAATAGCAAAACCCCAAGCATTTGCAATGTTTGGGACCCCATGGATTCTTTTGATGGGCTTTTTCTTGAAGAAAGTATGGATCAAACAAATAATAATTTGTCTCCTTCATAATCAAAGTCAGAGTTGGATTTATCAGTTGTAGATGTGTCATCAGCTCAACCTGCATCAACAGAATCAGTTAAATGTCAGAAACAGTCAGATGGGATTCTTGGGCCACACCCTCCTTACTTAGCAAAAATTGGGATAGTAAAAGATAAAATAAGTAATGAGAATCTGATGGGAATTACTAAGGATGATAAGGATAATATTGATAAAGTAAAGTATATCATCCCTAGTAAAAGGTATGTCAATCCTTTTAAGGAAAGATTAAGTTCACAAATTTTTCACTTAGCACCTATGGAAAACTATCAGAAAATTGTTAAGGGGAACTACCCTAAGTGGCCTCAGGTTAGAAACCGAGATTCACATGAATGAGTAAACAGTCAGCATAAAGTGTATCAGTCTTCTAGCAACTCTTCTCAGCCTATGGGACGACATAAAGTCAGACATGCTAGTGAGAGGACCCCTCCTTTAAGTGTTTCTTCATATGGAAACTTGGTGTCCAAATGGACACCCTTTGTAACGTATCTCTAACCCTTTTCCTTGTATTTTCAATTTTGTATTGTTTCATTCATAATGTCAATATGCACTTAGAATTATTTCTATATTATAGTTTCATTTTTGTAGTTATGATGTTGTATTTTGGATATTTCATTATGTAGATGTTGTTTATAGAATGTGTTTATTTAATCATGTATAAATGTATTCTAATGTTGGTTATTGGTGTGCACTCCGGTATGCACTCAATTTTGTAGATAATGGATTCTCATATGCTTTTCGTCTCGAAGTGAGAAGATCGGACACACGTCCCCATGTGGAGTCAGATGTTGACCGCCTATTAAACTAGGGGGTCAAATCCATGTGCCATGAAGATATGAATCATCAGATGCAATTATGTTGAAGACAGTTTGGTTCTACTGGGCATTTTATGCCTCCAGCACAAAATTTTGTAAATGGAATTTCCACACCCCTGCGTGGGTTAATAATGTAATAGGTCTGCATGGATCATAGTTAGGTCATGTACCTTGGGATGTTTTCATTGGGAGAGTTATTTTCACTGAGGGTTTTTTATCCTCGGGTTGTCAACTGAGCTTTTCAGCCTGGTTAATTTCCCATGATTTTTTCCCTCACACTTGCAATAATTCCTCCAAAGTGGTGAACGACGTTCTAATGGTCTCATCCTTTGGTAGCTATTGTTTAGGAATGATGTAAATGACCATGTTATACATTGTAGAAAGTTTCACGGAATTTCGTTGAGTCTAGATAGTTTTTTTTTAATTAATTAATTTTCTTAAGGTTGGGATTTTAATTATTTAATTAATTAAATGTTTTTGAGCAATTATTGTAAAAACTAGGTCTTTCGGATTTTGATAGGGATATTTGTGCCCAAAATAAATGGAATAGAACCCCTTACATCCATATACCATGTTCTATCTTAGTCAGACAACTTTAGCCATGGGTTAGTCCACCTGGAGTGTCACTCAGTCTAAAACAACAATTTTAATTGCTAAAGTTCAAACATGGCAAAAATGTAAAATTGTAATAATGAGTTAGAGGGTGTAAAATGATGGAATAAAGGTTAGAGAGAGCCTCCCTAAGCATAACATAACCCTCCCAACCTTGTCCAACCTATTCTAACCCCTTACCCACTTTCTACACTCAAAAATCACGCCCCCCTAGGGGGATTGACGTTTTTCTTTGGTGGAGGTTGTTGTGACTTATTTGGGGCCCCCTCTCATGAGTTATGACTCCCTTTAACCCCCACATCACCTCCTAGGGTGATCCCACTCCTTTTTTCTCATTAATCCCCCTCCATTCCTTCATTTTCACCATTTTTTTGCCCCCTCCAAGAGGAGTTACGCCCCCCTCTTCTAGAAACCCCACAAATGATTTTTTTTAAATTAATTGAGACCTCTCACCTTCCTTGGCATCAATCCCAAGGTCTCCCAAACCTATTTTATTGATCCCAACACCTCCTACATTTTTCTACACCCTAGATCTAGCTTTCAAACCCTAGATGGTGTGCCCTAGCCTTGAGATCTACTCATTTGTTTGGTGGTGGACACTTGGCTTAGATCCAAGAGAGGTAGGTTTTCCTCTCCAAGTATAAATATATCTCATTTATCACTCCCAACTCACCATATATTGAGCTATTGTTATGCTACTTGATTTTACACACTCTCTCTCTCTTTTCCATCCATTTTCATTTTCTTCTCTAGGGTTTTGGAGCAAGTATTTCTCCAACATCCCTCTTCTTGAAGCAATAATAAGTAAACTTTGAGGATTTTGAGAAGCTCTGCAAGTATTTTGGATCTTACAACATATGAGGTATAATCTTTTCAATTTGATATGATGCATGTATGATTGGATCTTAGGTAAAGTATTTTATTTAAGTAGGTTTCGCAAAGAGTACTCTTGTGAATCTATATATGTGGTTAGCTAGATAATGTGCAAGTATTTCACTTATTAGTTTAACCCTCCATAATATCCATTGTATGCATGCTATTGTGTTGAGTTTTTTGTAGGTTGGACCTCAAAGGTTTCATTAGAAATGTCTTAAGCAAAAGTCTATTCTTTGGGACTTTCATACACTCCAAGCATTCTTCCTCTATTGTTCATTCTCTATATATCTTTGTTTCAGCCCATATTTATGCTAGCATACTTAGTCTTATGGTCATCAAAACTTGATTTTTCATAAAATTTCTAAAGAAAATTTTTTCCCTAAAAGGCACAATTTTTTCAAGCTTGTATTGTTGTGTGTAGCTCTCCTAGCAAGGGAAACCTTGTTGTTTTTGCAGGTTCAGATCTGATTTTGAGAGGCTTGGCTACATCAAGAAGTCCACACAACACTAGAAAACCCTTCAAGGGGATTGGTAACTATCTCTTTAACCCCCTCTTTCATTTTCAAGCAATTTTTTGTTGCGTACACCTTGGGAGAGTGATTGGCCAAGCCAACCCCACAAAATCGTTGGGCTAGGTTTTAGATTTCATTTAAGTTTTTCTTTTCCAACCCTCTTTGGCACAACATTGGTAGGCTTGCCTCCACCTTGTACCATTGTGAGTGGTTTTCTCATTTACATTTCAAGTTTTGTTTAAAGTTTAACTTTCCTACACCTTGGGAGAGTAACCCCCAATATCGTATGGCTAGGATGGTAATATGTGAATGATTTCTCTTGCATACATGTTTAAAATATTATAGAGTTAGATTTCACACATATGCTAATCTTAGTTCAAGTCTTAGATTCATAGTTTCGTTTACATGCTTTGAGTTTCACTATGGTCTAAGTAATAGCACATCTAAATGCAAAACATATCTATGTTTAAGTAGTGATTCATTCTTTGGCAAACATATCTCTCAAGATTTCAAGTTTTCATTTATTTTTCAAAGGCACTCATGGATATATGAATGGTGTAGGATCTAATTTCTCTTTTCAACAAGTCCTTCCATTTTCAGCAAGCTTCTCATGGGATAATTTGTGTGGCTAAATGATAAAATCTAAAGTAATTTTTTGTTATAATTGGCAAGTTGTTCTTGTCTTCACTTTACATCTTTCTTTCAAGTTTACACATTGAATGGTGAATGGCATGGTTAAATAAATGATATGTATCCTTTCATCTTTCAATTCATGCTTTAGATGTGGTGTTAGTTTTCCATTTCATAAGTTATAACACATTCACTGCGGTCATTTTTAAGTTTCGGTTTTGAGCATAGATCACTGTTTTTTGGCACCTTAACGTCATCTAAAACACTCACAACACACCCTAAGACTTATCCATAAGTCATAATAACTTTTTAGACCAACTAGGACAACCTAATTCCACCATCTTTACCATCTAAAATAGGTTTGAGGAAAACAACGGAGGGTAGTGGCAGGGGACTGCCTCGTGGCACACCAGGTGTGTGTCCTCTCTGGAAAGTACTCTTATTGTCAGGGATGACTGTGAAATCTAGGGTGGGCCTCATTGCCTTACTATCTTGAGAATCCAACAGCCATTTGGCAACAGGAGGAGGAGGTTTAAGGTTCAAACACTTAGTTAGGGGGAGGGCAAATAAAATTTATCTAATATTTAAACAACTCCTAACCACCTAGTCTCCTAGACCATCTTTATTTTGAATATCTTTGGATGATTGTTTAGAGGTCTATCTTGCAAGTAATTTAATTTTAATCAATATTACATGCAATATTGTGGTTTGAATATCTAAGTGTTTTATTTCTTGAGCATTTCATTTTCAAGTATTTACATATTTATTTTATGCTCTTGTGGTGTGATTCAAGAAGAAGTTGAGTATCCCATTTGGGAGGCATCATCTTCTTGAATCTTGAGTGCTTTAGTGGTTGCCATTGAAAAGCAGTCCAATAGAGTAAGTGCTATTGGGGCATGTTTGGTCTTATGTGATTGGTCTAAGCTTTGATTATCTCTTAAATCTCACACTTTGGCCCTTTTAATCTTGTCTATTTGTATCTTGTGTATCTCTTGTATAATTGTTGTATCATTTCTTATTCTTTGTGTAAGTAATTGTATCTTTGTTGTGGGATAGTTGTAATCTAATTTTTCTTGTAATCTTTTGTAATTGAACCCCCCTCAAAACTTAGTTG
>SNQJ01S0009546.1:0-13582 GCA_010110895.2 Picea sitchensis
CAAAAGTGGGCCAATTCTGACCAAGGTTTCCTCAAAACTTGGTTGAGGGCCAACAAGCCCCCAACACTCACCTGTGACTCATCCCGAGTCACTCAGGTTCGGACAATGTTGCTTTGAAGGCCTCGAGCTTACTTCAAGCTACCTCGACTTGCTGCTTCACTTGAGCCTCTTTCTCAACGAGCTCCTGGATCATATGCTCTGTAATAGACCCTTCCAGGTGTTGTTCTACTGCTGCATCCACTTGATCAATTTGTGAGCCATGTCCATCAATTTATTTGAACACCTTGCAAGCTTCAACTTGCATAGGTTGTAGCTTCTGTGTGACTTTCATTACCTTACCTTGGAGGGTAGTGATCTATTGTTGTACTGTGCATTGCTCCTTTGATATCTTCATTCTTTCTACTGCGGTGAGCAGCTTCATCTATGCCTGCACTAAAAATGCATGTTGTTTCACCTCCTGCAACTGTGCTTCTAGCTTCCTCATCTCTGGATCCTCGACGAGGCGTTCATATGTTTGTGCACTTCTATCACTTAGTTTTTTGCACTTCATGGCGAGGGCTCTTATCCTTACTATTGTGTTCTTAGTGGTCTCCTCCCTCTGGTCACGCACCTCCTGCGGGGTGCTCAACACTACTTGGGCCTCCAATTCTGTTATCTTGGCTTGAAGTTGCTAGAGGGTCTCAACGAGCTTCACTACTTGAGCCTCGACCGACTCCTAGTCCTCCTATACCAAGCCTGGTACAGGGCAACATGCTTTACTTACCACTTCTTTGACCATGGCTTGTTCTGCGAGCAATTGCTCCTTTTCCCTCGGTAGCTAGGGTTTTTCCTCCTGGAGCTTCGCCTGAAGCTCTGCTTTCTCTCTTTCCTGGGCTGGTACATTTTCCCGCGCTGCTCTTAATTGTGTTAAAACTCCTTCTTTCTCCCTTTTAAAATCGTATGTAGCCTTCTCCTTTTCTTCCTATGCTTTTTGGAAGTGGGCTTATGTTGCATCCATAATCCTTCTCAACTGGGTTGGTTCATCCCCCAATTCTACAGTCTGTGACGAGGAAGGTGCAAATGGTGCAGTAGGTACTGCGCGGACCAAGTGAATAGGTTGATGTACTTCCTTCAAGTCCTTCTCAATTCTTTCATATAGCTCCTCCTACTTCTCTCCACATATTTGCAAGAAGTCCTCGGAAGCGTCCTCCATAGCTCCGCAGACTAGACTGATGTCGTCCTCAGTGAGCGTGGACTCCAACTGGGGCTTATTAGCATGCATCTTCTTCCTTATTGAAGATTTCTTTGGAGAAACCTTCCTCTTATGTGGTGTTACTGTCCCAATGGGGGGATCCTCAAGTGGAGGGGTGGTAGCTTCACCTCCTCCTTTCCCTTCTTCCCCTTCATCTCCTCCTCCCTGTCCTTCTACTTTGTCTTCTCCTCCTCTTGGCAAGCCAGACCCATTATCTTCAGAAGCATTGTCCTCTTCATCGCTCTCTAAATCATGGACTTCCTCCTTCTTTTTCTTCTTCTTTGTCCTATTGGACTGTCTGACATGATCAACCCATGTGACTATGGGGCTTCCTATGGTGTCAATGTCAGATAGTTCTGCATCAGCGACACATACAAGAAATTCCTCCGGCCGCTCCTTTGTAATCTGCTCCATATCTTCATCTGTCAGCTTGTAGTATGACTGTAGTTCTTCCTGGTTCTTGTCTCTGTGCGCAGTGATGTAGATGAAATGAGGATCAACAAAAAACTTTGCTATTGGTCTATACTGGTGCAGGGTGCGCGGTGTCATGCGCGAAAATGATTCAATGGAAACCTTTAACTCCTAATAGTATGCATGAAACACGACATTGGACTACCACTGCTTCGTCATGTCATTGGTGTACCACAAGGTGGAAAGCCTAGCATCCGACAACTCCGAGGGTTCGATTTCTGGGAAGGTGGCTCCTCCAGGCATTTTCCAAGCAACAAATGCGATCAAAATGATCAGCCAATTGTAATGGAATTTGTATCCCAAATCCCAGGCTTCGCGGTAATCCTTCTCGAACTCATTGACGATGTAGATCGCCCAGTTCATCTGCATGCCCTCCACACATTTTCCTACGAGGTCCACCATGAACCCGATGACCTGTGTGGGGCGATTATTTCTTATGAGCTTGCCAATTAGGAGTTGGCAAGTGAGGCACACTGTGCCATCATGTATAGAGGCTACCTTGTAACCTCGCTTTCCTTTTTCAACTTCTCCGTAAGCTTCCTTGATGTGTTGTGCCAAGGAATGGTCTGAGGCCTTCCCTGGATAAAACTACTGAGGGTCAAGTCCCCTCACACTTAAGCCTGTAATCTGGTGGATCAACGCCAGATCCACAGTAATACTTCTGTCGAGCCACAAGTATCTGCCATGATAGCATGACAAGAGGATTTTAACGCAAGCGTTAACCTTCTGGTGGCAACCAAAATGTGGGATCTTCATCACATTCATCATGGTGGACTGCACCAACCCCTTAATCCATTGCTGTGAGACGAGGCAAGGCTTCTTCCCGGTTGTCTTCGTGAGATAGCGGTGGGGCACCAACATGGTGTAGTTATTCCAATATCCTAAATTGAATTTGTTGTTCTTTAATAGCGGGATATGTCCTAGATGACTCCTGACTAGGCGTATACCTTTCGAAATGTACGCAGTGAACACGACATACTCAAAATCATCGGGAATAATGTCATGGTTAAAACTGCTAGCCAAAGGTGGAATGTAATTAGGTAGGATCGACGGGATATGCTTCACATTAACCAGATCACCACGATGCTTACTTCATTGCTCAATTGCGGGGTTAACACGGCCGAAATGACGTCTAGTCGAAGGGGAAGCTTGTTGTCCCCTAGTCGATGACGCCTGAATACATTCAGATATCATTCTGTCAGCCATTAGCTTCTTAAGGACCTCCTCGACAGACTTCTCCAGTTCACTAAGTTCGCCCGACATTCTAGCTTTTAAAGAGACAGGTCAGGGTAGACAAATGGATAGGCGGGGTAGACAAACAAACATGCGAGGTAGACAAACGAATGATGAGGTCTAGTTCCAGATATCACAACTCGATACACAAACAATTCTATGCTTGGATTAGTTAATCACGAGTAGAAAAAATTGGTCCCAGCGCAGCGTCCGATGAGTTAAATAAGTGGGGCATCATAACAGATTCTTCCAATGGCCAAAAATGCTTCCATCAATGTGAATCTACCCGTTTTCTTTTGTGAAGTGGTCCATCAACCCATAAATGTGTTTCCTAACCATTCTGGAGTGTCATTCTAATGGTCGGGGCACCTCCAACGATCATATAACTTTGCCAGGGCGAAGTCCCATTCTGCGCGGATCTGATGTTCCAGCGAGGTTCAAATCCTGCGAACCTACCTCCTGCGAGGTTCTAGTCTGCGAAGTCTTCCATTTGGTCTATGTAGCTTCTTGTATCTGTTCCAACTTAGCTTTCTTTTTATTCAACTTCCTTGCCTTCTTTCATGTTATTCGAGTCTCTCTAACTGTCTATGGAATCCTCTTTCCATTTTTATTCTTATCTTCCCCTAGCAGAGTGGCTTCGCACTGTTGAGATTCCCTCAAGGATTCTGAAGTTAGTATCCCTTTTCTTAACACTTCCTAAGTGGACATACTTCTTTCTTGAATAGATAGGTCCTTCAAACCTTTTTGCATTCTTTCAACCTTGATAGCTAATTCTCTTGCTTTTTGTCCCTCCTGCGTTGTTACTTTGTTCTGTTGCTTCGACTTATCCTCTCGTTCTTCTATTAGTCGGTCTATTTTTCTAGCTATGAAATCCCTTAGTTATTGATTTTTCTTTTCTGTAGCTTCTTCCTCTACTTTCCTTCTAATTTGATCCTTCTCAATCCAAGTCTTACCTAACAAAAGTGGAAAAGGGGAGTTGTCCCTAATAAACTTAATTACTTCAAATTCCTCTTCAGTCGATGTCCATGAAAAATAATAGGTACATTAGTAACTCTTCCACATAGGGTTATCATCTTTCCCTTAAACAAGCCTATCCTTCCTAACAAAGGTACCATAGTAGGATTTCCCAAAATTTTCCAAGTTTCTTCTGTCATAATATTCACTTGTGTTTCTTCATCTAAGACATAGTCTATGTCGAAGTCTTCTATTCTTTCACTTATGCACTGTTTTGATTTCAGGATCTCCGGTAAACTGACATCTTTACAAGCATCCATCATTTCCTTCAACTGTAATAACATAGTCTGAACTTCCTCTGACCTTTTCTCTTTATGATTTTCTAATATTCCCTTGGTCTCTTGACTTTCTTCATAGTTTTCTTGTCTCATGTTCATCCTTTCAACTTTAGCAATAATCCTTGGACAATCCTCAACCTCATGACCAATAATATTACAACAAAGACAAATAGGGCCTACCTTAGGACATTCCTTAGCAAGGTGTCCCAGTCTTCTGAAATTATAACATAATGCCAATCCTCTTTTTCTTTTAAATGTTCCCGAACCTCTTTTGCACTGCGCACTTCCCTTAGGATCATAGTGTTGGACCGACAATCTGCAAAAGTTCTTTCTAGGTTCCTGCATCCAATTATTAGTCCAAAAACTCTTTCTATGCATAGGAATAACATATATTTCTTCATTTCCATTAAATTTACTCAAATCAACTCTTTCTTTCAACTATTCCCTAGCCTTCAGACTAGGACAAAATATATTAAACATACTTAAATTCATGCTTTCGAAAAAAAAATTCCACTTATCTTTCTCTTACCAAAGCACAAAGCTTACTTCTTTAGGATCTTACCTCTTTTCTTCAGATCAACTTGCTTTCTTAGGCACAAATATTCGCAAGTCAAGTAGATTACTACACACTTCAGCAGTAGATCTATGCACAGAGCTTCTCTTGCTAATCCTGTGCAGAATTCCAAAAGAAGAGCATGCATATTGCTCATTTAGGCATGAATCTAGGATTAAGAGAACATTAATCCTCAATGATGTGATCCATTAAAGAACACATGAATACTATGAAGTACTTGTCCATGTCCTTAATGGAATTAGCAACCATGATAAGCAACATGTGTTTAGCCTGACTCTAGAAGAAGTCTTCTTCAAAAAGAAGCCTTGAGTACCCTTGGTTGTCCATCTACATTTATGTTCCTATAACGAAAGGAAGAAGTTGGAACCTTAAGGAAGGAAGGGCATATAATTTATAGAAGATTCCACGGACTCCAACGTTGAAGAGGAACACGAGGAAGAACATGTAGATTCCAAGAAAGAAAGAAAATCCAAAACAACCAATTGAACCAGTTATTATACCAAGAATCATAAGACTCCCAGCATGGTTTAAACCCACTAGAAGCAGTCAAGCAGAAGGAATGGAAGGAGGATGCGATGAAGAGTAATGTATGTGAAAAATTCTTATGAATGGAAGCATTGATAGATACAAGGAGAAGATTTAGAACTAGATGATTCTCCTATAAGGAGGGAGAAGACTATGATGACATCTTGTTCCAGTTACTAGATATACCTCAACCTAAGCCATTATATCTCTTGCAATATCCATGGGTACGAATTTACATCAGATGGATGTAAAGACTATTCTTCTCAATATAGTAATTGAAGAAAAAGCATATGTAGAGCAACCTCAAGGTTTTGAGGTATACCAAAAAGAGACGCATGTATGCAGATAAAAGAAGAACTTGTATGGATTCAATAAACTTGGTGCAGAGCCTCTCATGTACAACAAAAACATGGTGAAAAATTCCTATAAAAGAGGAAGTGTATCGAAATGGTTCTTCAGAATCCCGAGATGATGGAAAATACCTAGAAAGAAGCAATTTAGGCACAATAAATGACTAGTCTTTTGTTTAAAATCGAAATATCTTTACTAACAAAACTTTCTTACATTAACATATAGAAAATCTCTCTTACTGTGTACGCAAAATGACAATGTCCTTTTGTAAATTTTTGTGACATGTATACGTACATCCTAGATCATTAATCCTAATGCATATTAATGTAAACATAAACAAGGCGTTTAAATAGACGAATATGAAGCCCTTAAAACACCATGGAGCAAAACTTGAATCACAGTATGGAGCAATTCTTGAGGTATGGTTTATTTTTGTGCAAATTTTACTGAGAATTTAAAACGATGGCAAAGAAGGTCCCTTGTGAAGAATTAGAGTAGCGTAGAAAATCTCCAAATTGTGTACACAGTTTTACAATGTCCCTTTTGTAGATCTCAGTGAGAGTGTGTTTGTACATCCCAAATCCTTAATCCCAATGCATGTTAATGTTATTCCATCCACAAACAGAGCTAATATAACCTCTTTTTTTAACCATTCAGATCTGAATACTGCACTCAAACCTCTTTTTTTAACCATTCAGATCTGAATACTGCACTCAAACCTCTTTGTTGAGCAGAATATTTTCCAAGTCTTACACACATAGATTTTTATTGAAGGTTTTCAAGGTTTATCAACTAAGTATACACACATAGATGGATGTGTTATTCCTCATTAAACAGTTAAGGCATTGTATATAATGTTATTTATCAGAAAATTATATCAACAAAAAACGAATCCGACCAAAATAATAAAAGTAATTATAATAGTTTTAAAAAAAATATCAATGTTGTTTATCATATAACTACTTTATCACAAATGTCAATAGCTTACATTTTGTTTTTCTTTGTTCCATGAATATCAATCATGTCATGACTATCGAAAATCATTCAACTAAATCTAAGCTAACGAGATATTATCTCAGATGACGAGATATCATTCTGAAATTTTAAGGTATATTTAAAAACCTTTATAATTATGTGTCCCAGTTTTTGTACTTGCAAATATTTATATGATTAGGAAAATTTGCATATATAAAGAGCAATTCCACGATAAGTTGAATATTCTGGGATATCCCACGATATTAACATAATATTTATAATAATATTTAAAATTAAAAAAAATTAAAATATGTTTGTAATTTTTTTTATAATAATTTAAAAATTAATATAAGTTTGTATAAAAACCGTGTAGCAAATTTCTATAGTCAATTATTTTGGTTGCAAAATTATATATATGCAAGTTTCTTGGATTATTCCAAAGGTAAACGGGCAATGATTAAGAAACGCCTTAAACAATTCATAAACAAATAAAAATGTTATGGTTGCAATATTCTATATCTATATATCGTGCAGTTTTCCAAATATAATGGGTGGATGATTAAAAAAACGCCCTAAACAATTCATAAACAAATCAAAATTTGAATGCGTTGATGGGTTTGACAAATCCGTGAAGTTTGAATGCGTTGATGGGTTTGACAAATTTGAAAGCTTGCCAGCATTACATTTTAAACTCTCTGAAGTTTCTTATCGGAAATTGTTGGAATCTGTTGGAACTCTGATTAACAACGAGACGCCTGTTGGAAATCTGATTAATAGAGTATGTTGAAGGATTAGAGGCCCAGCAGTTTTTACGGATCTCTCCCTGGCTTCCTGTGAGAACATCAAGCTGAGAACAAATTGGCTTCCTTTGAGAGCAAATTGTTGGCTTCCTGTGAGAACATCAAGCTGAGAACAAACTGTTCAAAGAAGAAGCTCTGATTCACCGCAAAGCTGATGAAAATGTCGCGGGTTCGAGTGTCGGTGGAAAGACTGGTCAGACGTGAAGAGGGTTTGTCTGTTACATTGGAGGCTGGGGATGATCGTCTTTATCATCGGCTCCAGTGGACCATGATTCTGACGATGAAGTAGCAGTGGGCGTCCACTTGACCTCCAAATTTATAAAGGAATCAAAATTTGGCCTAAATAGTAAAGCGGGGCTACGTTCTCCTGTCATTTATTTTCTGCGAGCCTGGCTCCCGGAGAGGAATAGAGGAGCCGGGTATTGTGAATTTATTAGTTGAAAGCTGCTGTAGAAGATATCAGATGCCATAGTTGGACACAATAGAATTCGGTGTAAATTGGGAGTAATTGAGATTCGATAATGGCGAGTCCAGGAGGTAATTACAGGCAGCAAATGGAGATGAAGATGAAGCAATGGATACTTTACAGCATAATCCTGGCGCTGTCTTCCTACGTACCGCTGGATCTTTGCATTAATAAAGCAACACTGCGGAGCTCAAGTTATGAGTGTCGTGGAAGCGTGAGCGGATTAGACGATTCCGACATTGGAGGCAAACGACGATCACCATAACAAAGACCACAACGGCCCTCAGATCGGCTTCCAGGCCATAGAATCTGGTCCACGTGTCTATTTCCAGGCGGTAGGATCCGTGCCACTGTAGCCGTCAGATCTGTGCAAGTCCCGTACCATTTTTGTCGTACGGTAAGAAAACCTGGCGGTCCGATTTTCGACACGTGGCACTGTCCAGAGCGTAGATCTAAGCCATCCAAATGTTGAAACGTGGCACTTTTACGGCCGTAGATCTGGGCCGTCCTATCGTGGACACTTGGCACTCTCCAAGCCATAGATCTGGGCTGTCCGATTTTTGACACGTGGGCATCTCCAGACTGTAGATTTGGGTCGTCCGATGTTCGACATGTGGCCCCTTCCTGGCTGTAGATCTATTCCGTCCGATGTTCGACACGTGTCACTATCCTAACCTCGATCTAAACCGTTCGATTTTCGCCACGTGGCCCTCTTCTGGTCGTATATCTTAGCCATCGGATTTTCGACACGTGGCCATTTTTTGACCATAGATATGGGCCGTTCATCGTCGCCACGTGGCCTCCTCTAGGCCGTAGATCGTAGCAATATATCTTTGACACGTGGCCCATTACTGGCCCTAGATCTGGGCTGATTGTGTGCGACATGTGGCAGCCTTCTGGCCGTAGATCTAAGCCATCCGATCTTAAACACGTGGCCCTATAATGTCCGTAGATCTGAGCCATCCGATTATCGACACGTGGCAATTTTAACCATAGATCTAAACCGTCCGATCATTGAAACGTGGCCTATTTCTGACCATAGATCGTTCTCGTCCGATCGTCGACACGTAGCATATTTTGAACCGTAGATCTAAGCTGTCCGATCGTTGACACATGGGTCTTTTAGGACCGTAGATCTTACCCGTCTTCTCGTCGACATGTGGCTATTTTTTTGCCGTAGATCTTGGCCGCAGGACGTCATGCTTGCTTCTGCTATCGATTGGTCTCTCGTACTCGGCCGTTTGCAGGGAACCTGCAACATCCATATAGCCAGATTGGGGAAGCCGTAGAGGAGGGATGTTGCTCCGCTTGGGAGGGGGCGCATTTGAGAAAGTTATTCCCGAAAGGAGAAACGGGACCAAAAAGGATATTTTTCAAAGCATGGATCTGTTTGCCTTTTTATTCTAAGAATTGCGTGCTTCTTCAGTCTGGGCGTTCCTGAGAGTGAATGCACTAGCGTTGTTAGGCAGCGACAGGCGCAAACGATAGGAGAAGGTTCTTTCCATCTGTGAAAGATCCGTGAAGGCATGTTATCTCTAGAACCTTTCAGTCTCTTATTTGTCTACTTCCGTGCCCTACTTCTGTCATCTTCTGTTATAAAGTTTAACAACCCATTGTGTTATATTTGGAATTGTTTTCTTACTGTAATACTTTTAAAGCAGAAAATGAATTTCAATCTTTGAAATAATCATATCAGATCACCGGAGATAGCTTCCTCCATTAACCAATCCATCTGTCACGGCAGTCTTGTCAATTTCCTTAGAGATAGCGAAATTCTTTTTTCTTGATTTAATGAGTCTTAGAATTTTTCTTGAGATTTGGGTTATGAATTCAGAAACCCCAAATCTGTGTCGACTCGGGACTACTATCATTTAAAATATCGATTTAGTAGAATTAGAGGGATACCAAAATCCAATTGAATTGACTCTGAAATTAGAATTAGAAGCATCCAACAATAAACTGTTTTTCCCTGTGGCGCATTAGAATTAAAGGCATAAGTTTGATTTTCAACAATGTTAACATATGTATTTTGAAAATGCCTGTACCAAAACTATATTAGTTTATGTTTGCAAAGCTAGTGTTGCACATGAAAAATGAACAAAATAAACCACTCAAAAATGAACAAATACAACAAACAGATAGACAACAGCAAAGGAGCAATGTACAGCAGTCGAAGGAGCAATGTACAACAGATAGACAACAACAAAGAGATGAACAAATACAACAAAGGAGCAGTGGCCATCATTTCCAAGATATTGGCGGTCTCTGTCTCGTCCCATCAACATTGCATGTAAATATGTATGATTTGTTTTTAAGTCATTATTTAAAAATTATTTAAAAAGTTAACAGGATTGTTGGTGTGAAATATTTGTATTGTAATCTATTGCAATTACATTTGTCTTTCTTCATTTATATTAAAACATTAAACTGTTCATTTTTTATTTGGCATATGCCATGTTTATTTTTATATATTTTATTGAATATATGTAATTATTTTTAAAATATTTTTATTATTATTTATATTTTAGTAATATAAAAAGTTTATTATATGTTTTAATAATAAAAAAATAAATAATATTATTTATAATTATAATATTTTTTTTAAATAATTTAATTTCATCTTAAAAATTGAAATTTCACTTTAGTTAATATGTAACTTTTTTTAATTGAATGTCAATAAATCAATAAACATAAATATTGCAAAACTATTTTTGATGGTTGGACTCCATCCTACATAAATATTGCAAAACTATTTTTGATGGTTGGACTCCATCCTAGGTATATTATTTTGTCTATATTGTTATTAGGATAAATGGGAGGCTCTTAGAGTTGTATTTCAAAACTTTTCTTTTAGTCATTTCAAATAGATTTGGGTTTGGTGTTTCAAGTTTAACTAGGAGCATGAAATTTATCCACTTTTCAAAACTATCGGAATATATCAACCATTTATACTTATGTGATTGTGCTAGTTTATATATATTAGTTATAGCTTATTACTCAAATAAACCTTATTCTACGGGTCAATTTTGAAATAGTTTTACACTATTGATGGAATAACGTCCACTTGAAATAATACCAAAAGTTAACTATGTCAAATATATTACTTATAAGTTAACTCTAACCACTCGAAGGTAGATTGAGAGGATTTGCTTAGTTGCAGTTGCAGTTAGAGTTTTTGCTGCAGCAACTAAACCCTAACCCTCGTGTTGAGGCACCTTAAGTGAAGCGTTTGACCTAATTCCTGGATAACCTAGTGCACCCTAGCCTAGCGCACCTTCTAGTACTCTCAACCAACCAAGGCATCAAGTTTCAGTTTTTGGTCAAAGTCGAAGGTTGACCAAGTCAAAGCAGTCATGACTTACTCTATGAAGTCAGAAAACAAGTTAGAAGGGGCTTCTAACTTCAGAGCATGGAAGACAAGGATTTACCTCATCCTTGCCAAGAATAAAGTGTTGGATATCATGAAAGGAAAGATCATGGAACCACGATTTGAAGCAGGAAAAGAGAAGGAAATTCAGAACGTTGTAGTTATGGAGAAGTTCAATGACAATGACACCAATTCTATGAGTATCATAGTGGACTCTGTAAAGGACCATTTGATACCCTACATTTCTCATCTTCACTCATCTAAGAAGATGTACGATGCCTTCTCAATCAGAAATATTGGACAAGTAACGAGTCTCAAGAATGAGCTTTGTGCCCTGAAGATGAATGATGATGACACCATAACATCATACTTTGTAAGAATCTCTTAGTTAAGAGATCAACTACAGGCTATTGAGGAAATAATTTCAGAAAAAAGAACTAGTAAATATCGTACTTAATGGCCTTGCCAAGACATGGGATGCATTTGCCGCAAGCATGAACACAAGAACGGAGTATTCCACATTTGAAGAAATTTGGACTTGTTGTGCACAAGAAGTGTTAATGTTTATGCCATTATTATAATTCTGGTAAACCTTTGACAGCTTTGCATATGTATGGTAGCGCCTTGTAGTTGACGTGAGCTAATCTTCTAGAGTTCACATGGATTCTTCAATAGCATGGGTCATGGTAGCTTCTGAGCGACCCACCTTCTTCTTTTCCACTGATGATTGCTTGATTTATGATCTCTTCTTTAGCATGTTACCTTCTACAACCTTCGCTATAGCTTCCTCATGTGACCTAGAGCAAGGTTAACAAAACAACAAGCAAGAATAATATCCTTCTTGATAATATAAAGCAATAGTACGAACAATCATCACAACAGCTCCTTTAGGACTATTACTTATAATTTAGCAAAGATTAAAGGTAAGGAATACAATACAAAATGAGGTCAACACTCTCATAGTGTTGTGACCAAGCATTCTTCCATGGCAACCTAAAACTAACACACAAGGTCTCTCCTAGAGGAGATGTTAGTTGTATCAGGCAAAGCATATACCTCTACATGCTTACATGCTATCAGGTATAATACTTTACAAAGACTGGTGTCTTAACTATAGTCATTAACTTGTCATGTGTACATTTGAATCTTGATTAATCAAACTTGGAGCCTTGTCCTCAAGAATGAGTGCTTGCTTTTCTTCCAGGTCTCCTTCACTCAAGTGACGAGTGCTTTCTTCAACCTATTTTTTGTACTGAGACAATATGCTATCTTGACAAAAGGTTAGGTTAGATGATAATCTCTATGATCAACTTTTAATCCTTCTAATAATTTGATCATAGCTTCAAAATGAAACACTAATAATGTCATGACAAATAGATGTATATCAGAATAATCACACCTGGGTTGCATCATTCCTCTGAATGTGTTGGATCTTGAGATCCTTCTGGATCTATGGCAAGAGATCCCTTCTCCTATAAATACTCTTTAGGATTTAACCATTAAACATATGTAAGTACATACCTCTGATAGCATTTGCAGGTAGTGGCTCCATCTGGTAGTAGCGATAATCATTGCCAACTCTTGAGAAAATTTCAAGGGTGATTGCAACTAGTTCTACGGCTGCAACTGCAACAAGTACTGCAACTGGTTCTTAGACTGCAACTGTAATTGCAACTTAGGGTTTTATGAGGAAACCCTAATTTTTCAAACTTCGAATTTTGAAATTCTGATCCAGGGGATAGATGCACTGAGCTGAGGCGAGTTAGCTAGTGCAATCAGATTTCTGAAAATCCAACTTTTACTCCTTCAAATCTGATTTGCGGATTTCTGGACTGGTGCTTCTGGTTTTCTGGTACTTCTAGTACTTCTGGTACTCTGGGTTTCTGGTACTTTGTGAAACTAGGGTTTCACTTTTTGGGAGATCTAGCCACTGAAAAGGTGCACTCTAAGTGCCATAATGATCCTTGGGGGAGGGCGCAACTTTCTAGGTGGTTTTGGAGCTGAAAAGCTTCACTTTTGAAAAACCCTAATTTGCAGGTACTGCAACAGTGACATTTTTCTCTTGCGAAATATGTTTTCTTCAAGTTGGCTCTGAAACCATGTTAATGTTTATGCCATTATTATAGTTCTTTTCATTTCAATAGATAAGAGCACCATAAGAACAAGATCACTGAGAAATACACATTCACAAGAGACACAACATTTATCCTGGGAAACCCTCTAGGGGAAGAAAACCCAACAAAAACTTCCTTATCATAAATTGCCAATACAATGTTCAAGAGATAACTCAAACCAAT
>SNQJ01S0009546.1:13592-46391 GCA_010110895.2 Picea sitchensis
TGCACCAATTTGCTTGAATCCATATAAGGTCTTCTTCTATCTGCATACATTGTTCTCTTTTTGGTATACCTCAAAACCTTGAGGTTTCTCTACATATGCTTTTTCTTCAATTACTCTATTGAGAAGAATAGTCTTTACATCCATCTAATGTAAATTCCAACCTATGGATACTGCAAGAGATATAATGAATCGGGTAGAGGTATATCTGGTTATTGGAACAAGTTGTCATCATTGTCTTCTCCCTCCTTTTGGGAGAACCCTCTAGTTCTGAATCTTCTCCTTGTATCTATCAATGCTTCCATTCATAAGTATTTTTCACAATTTTTCACATACATTATTCTTCATCACAACTTGCTTCCATTCCTTCTGCTTGTCTACTTCTAGTGGGTTTAAACCATGCTGGTAGTCTTATGATTCGGTATAATAACTGGTTCAATTGGTTGTTCTATTTTTTCTTTATTTGTTGGAATCTTCATGTTCTTCCACATGTTCCTCTTCAGCATTGGAGTCCATGGAATCTTCTATATATTCTATGTCCTTCCTTCCTTAAGTTTCCAACTTCTTCCTTTCATTATAGGAACATAAATGTAGATGGAAAACCAAGGGTACTCAAGGATTCTTTTTGAAGAAGACTTCTTCTAGAGTCAAGTTGAACACATGTTGCTCTTCACGGGTTCTTTAATGGATCACATCATTGAGGATTATCTCTCTCTTAATCCTAGCCTCATTCCTAAATGAGCAATATGCATGCTCTTCTTTTGGAATTCTACAATCATCTCCCTCCATCTGAGAGAGTCCATGCTTTCGTCTGCATCCTTATTTCTTTCTACAAAGTGTCATTGTCTATTCTAGTTTCCTCTTAACTACTGACTTCATTTTGGTCTGACTCCTTCCGGGTTTCTTCAAGTTTGATTTTGATTGTGGCTCATCTGGTAGTTGTTACTTATATACTATTTTAATAGCTTCGATAGGGATTGTCACCAAAGGTTTTCAACGTACTTCATCCTTTTCAAATACATTACTATTAGTCATCGTAATGGAAATCCTTATCTTGTTCTTCTCCCATAGGTATTGTTTCATTGACACTGACCATCTTATCTTCTAAGAAATAGATACACATGATATGTACATGAACTATGTAAACATGGTATGTACAAGGATTATGTTACAGAAGAATATCGTTACCTTGACAAGTATAAAAAGTTTCCTTCGTCTTGCTTGACTTTCTTTGAGGGTTCCTTTTCTTTGGTAATTGTTACTTCATGTGTTTCCTTCATTTTCTTTAACTCGGGACAGTTGTTCTTGTAGTGACCATATTTTCAACAGTTGAAGCTTGTATTTTTGACATATCATTTTCTGGATTTGGTTTCTTCCTTGAGCCAAACTTCTTCTTATTCTTGAATTTCTTAAACTTTATTGTGTAGGCTTGATCATCGTCTTTATTTTGGGATTTCTCTTTTGCGCTAATCCTTGATTCTTCTTGTGCACAACAAGTCCAAAGTTCTTCAAATGTGGGATACTTATTTCTTATGTTCATGCTTGCAGAAAATGCATCCCATGTCTTGGGAAGGCCATTAAGTACGATATTTACTAGTTCTTTTTCTGAAATGATTTCCTCCAATAGATTGTAGTTTATCTCATAAATAAGAGATTCTTACAAAGTATGATGTTATGGTGTCATCATCATTCATCTTCAGGTCATGGAGCTCATTCTTTAGACTCATTACTTTTCCAATATTTATGACTGAGAAGAGGTTAGTTAAGGCATCGTACATCTTCTTAAATGAGTCAAGATGATAAATGTCGGGTATCAAATGGTCCTTCACAGATTCCACTATGATACTCATAGCATTGATTTCATTGTCCTTGAACTTCTCCATAACTGCAACGTTCTGAGGTTCTTTCTCTTTTCCTGCTTCAAATCGTGGTTCCATGTTCTTCCCTTTCACGATATCCAACACTTTATTCTTGGCAAGGATGAGGTCAATCCTTGTCTTCCATGCTCTGAAGTTAGAAGCCCCTTCTAACTTGTTTTTTGACTTCATAGAGTAAGTGTTGACTTCTTTGACTCGGTTAACCTTTGACTTTGACTTGGTCAACCTTTGACTTTGACCAAAAACTAAAACTTGACTCCTTGGTTTGCTGAGAGTACCAGGAGGTGCGCTAGGCTGGGGCACACTAGGTTATCCAGGAATTAGGTCAAGCGCTTCACTTAAGGTGCCTCAACATGAGGGTTAGCATTTAGTTGCTGCAACAAAAGCTGTGACTGCAACCACAACTGAGAAAATCCTCCCAATCTACCTTCCAGTGGTTAGAGTTATCTTATAAGTAATAAATTTGGCAAAGTTAACTTTTGGTATTATTTCAAGTGGACGTTATTCCATCAATAGTGTAAAAATATTTCAAAATTGACCTGTAGAATAAGGTTTATTTGAGTAATAAGTTATAACTAATAGATATAAAATAACACAACCACATAAGTATAAATGGTTGATATACTCTGATAGTTTTGAAAAGTGGATAAATTTCATGCTCCTAGATAAAATTGGAACACCAAACCCAAATCTATTTGAATAAGTCAATCACTCTATGGAGTGAGTGACTTATTCAACATCATGCCTGATTACTTAGATGGAGTATGGCTTCGAGAGATGATGCAGTTAATGCTATCAGATGATATTGATAGTTATGATGGTGCTCATGATTTGACCATGAGATATCATGTGTGGCTATGATGATTCTACCAGTTGAATGGTTTGTTTGTGCTCAAGACCATTGCATTTAATACCTCACTAGCTAGGAGGGAGTGTTGATATTATGGTAGTTGCAGGAGGCATTAACCTCTACACGTAACCTTGATGAGACTAGAATATTCCGAGAAGAAAGAGAAACCCTAAAACGTTGGACAATAACCCTAGGAGACAAGTCGACTCAAGAGAATATTTATTATTGAGTTATTAGCCTCTAGAAGTAGAAGTTAGCCCAATTAGGTCACTTGGAGGACTATAAATAAGAGGGTGCTAGAGATCATTTGTCACTCTCACTCTCACAACTGCATAAGACTAGTGGTGCACAAGTTTGGAGAAGAGTTGCAGCTGCAGCTGCTGCAACTGGCATTTCGGTTTTGTCTTGGACTTTCTCTTTGGTTATGTTTTGGACTTTTTGCCTGGTACGCTAGCTCTAAAGAGATGTATGCTACATTGGTTGGCTATGGGTTCTAGGGTTTGCTTCCAAAATTATTCTCTCTGTCAAGGTTAAGGTGCTTGGCGGTGGCCTTTGTGCCTATGGTTGGGTGACATTATTGCTTTATTGTCATGTGTAATCTAGGATCGAATTACGCATCTACTTCAAAAAAAAATTCTTTTGATGTCGTCTTGATGTCATTTTCGATAAATATATTGTTGTGCAATGAGATTTATTCTATGTTTGAAAATTACAAAAGATTTATTATTTATTTGAAATATTTTTCGAACAAGAGGATATTGAAGATATTGATTATTGTTCATTGAGATTCATTTTGATTTATTAAATTTTAATAAAATTGATAATTAATTGATTTGTTTTAATATCTTGTTTATGTTGATGTTTTTCGTAGTTGTGGGAGGTATTCCCTCGTGGACGACTTTTCTTAGAGAAGAATAATATCCCAAGAATTCAAAGGAAGACCATTGAACAATTGAAGAAAACCTCGAAAGAGAAGTCGACCCACAGAATAATAATAAAGTGGAGATATACTTTCCAGAAAGAGAAGTTGGCCCATAAGAAAATAATAAAGTGGAAATGTAATTTTGAGGAAGAGAAGTGGGCCCAAAGAAATAATAAAGTAAATTTGAAGACCCAAAATAAGAAGTCGACCCCATGCAGGCACCCAGATTAGAATAAGTATAGGGCTTGATCATTTCATTTGTACATACACACAATTTTCCTTCTACAGTGTGCACTAGGTAGTTGCAACTGCAATTGTAGCAGTTTCACTATTTATGGTTTATGGTTCTCTTGGAGAGTGCGCCCCACTTGGGGAAGGATATTCTTGGTGGATGTTGGTGATCTCTATTGTGCACTACCTCTAGAAAAGTTGCACTAAGTTTGTGTGGTACTTCCCAGTTGTTTCGTGCCAGTAGCAATTGCAATTGCAGTTACCAGTTGTGCCAGTTTTGTGGTGTGTTATCTTGATCTAGTGATGCACGTATCTTGCACCAGTTCTATGGTGACTTAGTTGTCTACCCTCACTAGGGTTTGGAAAGAAGAAGAGATAAGTATGTTTTATCAGGTTTTCTTTATTTTTGGTTTGCTCTTGTGAATAGAGCTTGTTCATGGTTGTATTGGAATATTAGAAAGATTCTCTCAAAGAAATTATGGTTGGGTTTTTCTCTAAGTTTGGGGTTTTCCCAGGATAAATCGGTGTGTCCTCTTGTCCCTGTTTATCAATTGGTTATATATTTTAGTATATGGTTATTTAATGTTAAATTAAGATCAAAATTCTATGGTAAATCTAATGTTAACAAAACTAATGAAAATCTATTCATTTAGAACGGTAGAACCATTGGAAGGAAGATCTTGAGATTTACCACTACACAGACCTAAACTTGCCAAGATCGTTGAGCACTTATCATAAAGTTGTTGGGACAAATTCCCTCATAAATCAACTTACCTTTCCCTAGCGCACCTGCTACATCTCTTAGATTGATTTTCAGTAAAAAATAATTTTTTTAGGGTTTTAGGCTTTCTGAACATTGAACCTACTAATTCATATTTCTAACTTCTTCTTGTCAATGTAATGTCTCATTATAATACAATTTGGATGGTTCACTTTTATATAAGATGAGGGTGTTTGTAGGAAACACTTGGAAAAAGGACATTTATCCAAGTCGTGACAGTAGATCCAAAGGGATCTTAGATCTAGTGCACTCATAGGAAGTCTAAGAGTTGGAGGAAATAGTGATAATGTCTCCTACAATATATGAAAACTCAAATGGGAAAACAACAACTAGACTCCAGTTTTTCATATTAGGTTTTCAATTTCATATTGTTTCAGCTTAAGTAAGTGTTGTAACTAGAATAACAGACTTTAGATTTCTTTACTGATATTACTATCAAATGTTTAGTAACTCTTTAATATTGTTGGTATGATGATTATTAAGTAAATTCTCATTGTTAAATATTAATTATGAACTTGTTTACAAGATAAATTGATCTCCTCTAGGAGATGTTCGTGGTTGTTGACCTTGTTCCAGGCAGGTTATATTGTAAATTCCATGGAGATTACCATGGAGATGTTGTTGTTCTTGATTCTTGTTTCAGGCAAGTTACCATGGAGGAATGATTGGTCACAACACTAGAAGAGTGTTCAAGAGTGTTTTTCTTATTTCTTGTTATTGTATTTTGTTTTGGCTCTTGTGACGATTGTCCCTGTTCTTGTTTTTATTATTATTATTATCATTAGAATGTTGTTCTTGTATGTTAGAATAAAAGGTGTGCTTGTTTCACCATAGACAATATCTCAATATTTTCACCCAACCGTAGGCACAAATGCCACCCCCGAGCACCTTAACCTTGACAGACAAAATAGTTTTGGAAGCAAACCCTAGAACCAATAGCCAACCAAGGTAGCGTAGCTCTCTCCAAAGCTAGCGTACCAAGAATAAATTCCAATCCATAACCAAACAGAAATTCCAACCATAACCAAACAGAAAGTCCAACCATAACCAAATACCAAGTCACCAGTGCAGTAGTTGCAACTCTCCTCCATTCATGCACACTGCTTGTCCTTATACAATTATGAGAGTGAGTGTGACAAATGAGCTCTAGTAAGCTCTTATTTATAGTTCTCCAAGTGACCTAACTGGGCTTACTTCTACTTCTGGAGGATAATAATTTAATATAAATTATTATCTTGAGCCGACTTGTCTTCTAAGTTATTTCCTAACCTTCTAGGGTTTCTCTTGCTTCCTAAAATATTCTAGACTAGCCAAAGGTTACACGTGGAGGTTAATACCTCCCGCAGCTACCGTAATATCAAAACTCCCTCCTAGCTAAGGAGGTATTAAAAGGAAATGGTATTGAGCATAAAACATACCATTCAACTGGTAGCATCATCATAGCCACATAGGTTATCTCATGATCAAATCATGAGCACCATCATCACTATCCAACTAGATAGTCTCCATGGCAATCAGAACAATGCCATCCAATAGAACACGACTGTGTTTATTCATAGTAGTATACAACTACTATCCAGTGGTATACAACCACTCGTAGTAGCACACTTCTACTAATCAGTGACACAGTCACTACCAGTGGATCATATACACCACAATAACATACAACTATTGTCCAAAGACATACAATCTCTACAAAAATCATATCATCTGATATCAACCTGCATAAATAATATCATGATACAAACTGAGTCATCTGGTCCATTCTTCCACTCATATCTGTAAGATATGGAAGAGCATATTCCCTTGGAAAGTTAAACATCAACCATAGGATATTTGGACTATTCTTCCCAAGCATAGAAGAATAATTGTCCCTGATTTATGAACCTCGACCATTCAACCTAACTGGGCCATTCTTTCGACACTAATCACAGTGCAACCTGGAGAGAATAAGTCTTCCCAGGGAATGACTGTCCCTGATTATTGAACCTAGACCATTCAACCTAACTGGGCCATTATTCTGGCACTAATCACAGTGGAACCTGGAGAGAATGAGTCTAGCCTAGGGAATGACTGTCCAAACCATTTCCTATGGAAATGACTGTCCTGCACCAACCTCCTATATTGGACCATTCTTCAAAACTTCTCACAATTTTAAACTTTGAAAGAATGACTACCCAGATAGGCAGACCATTCTACTTGACCACTTCTCATAGTGAATTCCAAGGAGAATGAATGTCCTAGACCATTCCCCCACACTGGCCATAAGGGGAATCGTTTTCTATGGTACATCAACAATCTGTCGGACCATTTTCGTTACGAAAATGATTTTCCATTCTGGACCACTTTTCGACCTCGAAAATCACTATTCATTGGAAATCATGGACCATTTTCCAGACTGGAAAGTGACTACCCAACTTGGACCATTTTCTCAACTGGAAAATGACTACCCATATTTCAATAACATATCAGTGCTCCTTCCCAACCTAGGGAGTAATCACTTCCCTTTCCATTAAGGAAGTCATCTCCATAAGTCTCAACTTGTCCCTTAAGTATGCAAACCTTTTCATCTTGGACAGAGGATTTACAAAAATATATGTTATCTACTCATCAATGGAGATATATTGGAGAACCACTTCTCCCCTCTGGAATTTATCACAGAGAAAGTAGTACTTGATCTCAATGTGCTTCGATATGTCATGGAATATAGGGTTCTCTGAGAGCTTCACACAACTTTGGTTATCACAATATATCACGGTCGAATCCAACACCTGATCAAATAGTCCTTAAACCAACTTATGGAGCCACACAGCTTCCGTACAAGCATCACAAGATGCATTATACTCTGCTTCTGCAGTGTTGAGTGCAACAAAATTTTGTTTCTTGCTAGCCCATGATATTGTGGCAAAGCTCAAATTGAAACATATCCAAGAAGCACTTCTTATGTCATATGCATTCTCTGCCCAATATAAATCGATAAATCCATGCAGTTGTATATCATAACTCAAACATCCCACGAAGATATTTCAAGGCATGCTTTGCAATTATTCAATGCTCATGGCTAGGTTCCACCTTAAACTATTTTCACAACAAAGAAAATATCTAGCTGAGTATTCTCCAAATACATTAACGAGCCATTTAATTATCGATACAGGGACATGTATATTGGATCAGAGTCTCTCAAATTCTTCAGATCTGTCATCATGGGTGTTTTTCCATGGATTTGTAATCAATCATCTCGGGATTTTGAAGAACCATTTCGATACACTTCCTCTGTTATAGGAAATTTTCACCACGCTTTTGTTGTACATGAGAGGCTCTGCACCAAGTTGCTTGAATCCATACAAGGTCATCTTCTATTTGCATACATGGGTCTCTTTTTGGTATACCTCAAAACCTTGAGGTTTCTCTACATATGTTTTTTCTTCAATTACTTTGTTAAGAAGAATAGTCTTTACATCCATCTGATGTAAATTCCAACCCATGAATACTGCAAGAGATATAATGGATCGGGTAGAGGTATATCTGGTTACTAGAACAAGTTGTCATCATAGTCTTTTCCCTCCTTCTGGGAGAACCCTCTAGTTCTAAATCTTCTCATTGTATCTATCAATGCTTCCATCCATAATCCTTTTTCACAAATTTTCACATACATTATTCTTCATCACAGCTTCCTTTAGTTCCGTCTGCTTGACTGCTTCTAGTGGGTTTAAAACCATGCTAGTAGTCTTATGATTCTCGGTATAATAACTGGTTCAATTGGTTGTTCTGGATTTTCTTTCTTTCTTGGAATCTTCATGTTCCTCTTCAACGTTGGAGAACATGGAATCTTCTATAGATTCTGTGTCCTTCCTTCTTGAATGTTCCAACTTCTTCCTTTCGTTATAGGAACATAAATGTAGATGGAAAACCAAGGGTACTCCAAGGCTTGTTTTTGAAGAAGACTTCCTCTAGAGTCAAGTTGAACATGTGTTGCTTATCATGGTTGCTACTTCCATGAAAGACATGGAAAAGTACTTCATAGTCTTCACGGGTTCTTTAATGGATCACATAATTGAGCATTAACTCTCTCTTAATCCTAGATTCATGCCTAAATGAGCAATATGCATGCTCTTCTTTTAGAATTTTGCAATCAACTCCCTCTGTCTGAGAGAGTCCATGCTTCTGTTTGCATCCTTCTTGTTTTCTACAAAGTGTCACAGCCTATTCTAGTTTCCTCTTAACTACTGACTTCTTTTTGGTCTAACTCCTTCTGGGTTTCTTCAAGTTTGATTCTGATTGTGGCCCATCTTGCAGTGGTTACTTATATATGATTTTAATAGCTTCCATAGAAGAATATTGTTACCTTGACAAGTATAAAAAGTCTGCTTCGTCTTGCTTGACTTTCTTTGAGGGTTCCTTTTCTTTGGTAATTGTTGCTTCATGTGTTTCCTTCCTTTTGTTTAACTCAGGACACTGGTTCTTGTAGTGACCATATTTTCGACAGTTGAAGCATTGTATTTTTGACATATCATTTTCTTGATTTGGTTTCATGAATTTCTTGAACTTTGTTGTGTAGGCTTGATCATCGTATTTCTTTTGGGATTTCTCTTTTGCGCTAATCCTTGATTCTTCTTATGCACGATAAGTCCAAAGTTCTTCAAATGTGGGATACTTTGTTCTTGTGTTCATGATATTATGGTGTCATCATCATTCATCTTCAGGTCATGGATCTCATTCTTTAGACTCATTACTTGTCCAATATTTCTGACTGAGAAGAGGTTATTTAAGGCATTGTACATCTTCTTAGATGAGTCAAGATGAGAAATGTAGGGTATCAAATCGTCCTTTACATAGACCACTATGATACTCATAGCATTGATTTCATTGTCCTTAAACTTCTCCACAACTGCAACGTTCTGAGGTTCCTTCTCTTTTCCTACTTCCAACCATGGTTCCATGATCTTCCCTTTCACGATATCCAACACTTTATTCTTGGCAAGGATGAGGTCAATCCCTGTCTTCCATGCTCTGAAGTTAGAAGCCCCTTCTAACTTGTTTTCTGACTTGATAGAGTTAGTCATGACTTCTTTGACTTGGTCAACCTTTGACTTTGACTTGGTCTTTGACTTTGACCAAAAACTCAAACCTGACACCTTGGTTTGTTGAGAGTACTAGGAGGTGCGCTAGGCTAGGGTGCACTAGATTATCCGGGAATTAGATCAAGCGCTTCCCTTAAGATGCCTCAACATGAGAGTTAGGGTTTAGTTATTGCAACAAAAACTTTGATTGCAATTGCAAGTGAACAAATCCTTCCAATCTACTTTTCAAATGTCAAATAGAAAAAAAAAAAAAAAATTATACATATAATTAATAAATAAGTGTAAAAGATAAAAGAATTTGAAATGTTATACTTATTTTTAATTAAATTTTTAAAGTAAATGCTATCAAATTTTCAAATACAATTGAACATGTTAAATAGACTTTCAAACAAATAAACATTGCATATGCCAAATAAAAAATTGGACCATGTCTAATGTTTTAATATAAATGAAGAAAAAAAAAAAAACCATGTAATTGCAATAGAGTACAATCCAATTCTGTTAATTTTTTAAATAATGACTTAAAATCACCAACAATCCTGTGAGAAACAACAAATGTAATTGCAATAGATTACAATACAAATATTCCACACCAACAATCCTGTTAACTTTTTAAATAATGACTTGAAAACAAATCATACATATTTACATGCAATGTTGATTGGACGAGACAGAAACCGCCACTGCATGTATTGACAGTAATGTTGTCGATCTGTTTGTTGTGGCCTCATTTTTCATTTTTGGTGGTTTATTTTGTTCATTTTTTAGTGGTTTATTTTGTTCATTTTTCATGTGCAACACTAGCTTTTCAAACATAAACTAATATAGTTTTGGTACAGGCATTTTCAATATACATATATTAACATTGTTGTAAATCAAACTTATGCCTCTAATTCTAATGCGCCACAGGCCACAGGGAAAAACAGTTTATTGTTGGATGCCTCTAATGTCATAGGGAAAATTTCAGAGGCAATTCAATTGCATTTTGGTGTCCCTCTAATTCCCAAGTCGACACGGATTTGAGGTTTCTGAATTCATAACCCAAATCTCAAAAGAAAAATTCTAAGACTCATCAAATCAAGAAAAGAGAATTTGGCTATCTCTAAGGAAATTGACAAGACTGCCGTGACTTCTCCCTTGATATGCAAGACGATCGAAATGCATAAGGGACAGAGGGATTGGCTAATAGAGGAAGCCATCTCCGGTGATCGCATATGGAGGAAGCATTCTGTACGCTCAAAATATCTTCTCAATTGTTTGAGGTTGAATCCTCTCAGTTTCCTGGTTAAATTTCCCAAATTTACGAAGAATCTCTGCCGCTGAATTAATGGAGGACAGATCATATTCACATGACAGCGAGAACAGTGGCGTCTGTGGCTCTTGATAGCTGCTGTTCCAATACGAGATTCCGTTACTCGTATTGGAACAGCAGCCAGAGCTACGTGCTGACCAAGGGGTGGAGTAGGTTTGTGAAGAACAAGAAACTGGAAGCCGGCGACATTGTTTCGTTTCACAGAGGATCAACGACAGCTGGAAACGCAGGCCGTCAGGTCAGGCCCCCAGTCAACATCCCTCCTCTACGGATCCCCCAATGGATGCTACAGGTTCCCTGCAAACGGCCCAATCGACAGCGGAAGAAAGCATGACGTCCTGCGGCCAAGATCTACGGCAAAAAAATAGCCACATGTCGACGATCGGACGGATAAGATCTACGGCTCGTAAAGACCCATGTGTCGACGATCGGACAGCCTAGATCTACGGTCTGAAATAGGCCACATGTCAACGATCGGACGATCCAGATCTACGGTTTGAAAATTGCCATGTGTCGATAATCGGATGGCTCAAATCTACGGCCAGTATAGGGCCACCTGTCCAAGATCAGATGGCTTAGATCTACGGCCAGAAGGCTGCCACATTTCGCACACAATCAGCCCAGATCTAGGGTCAGTATTTTGCCACATGTCCAAGATCATACGGCTAAGATCTATGGATTGGAGAAGGCCACGTGGCGACGATTGAACGACCCAGATATGCGGCCAGAAAATAGCCACGTGTCGCAAATCCGATGGCCAAGATCTATGACTAGAAGAGTGCCACGTGGCGAATATCGGATGACCCAGATCTACAGTCAGGATAGTGCCACGTGTCAAACATCGGACGGATTAGATCTACAGCCAGGAAGGAGCCACATGTCGAACATCATACGGTCCAGACCTACGGTCTGGAGAGGGCCACGTGTCAAAAATCGGACATCCCAGATCTATGGCCTGAAGAGAACCACGTGTCCACAATAGGACGGTCTTGATCTATAATTGTGAAAGTGCCATGTGTCAACAATTGGATGGCTCAGATCTACGCTCTGAAAAGGGCCACGTGTCGACAATCGGACGGCCGAGTTTTCATACCGTACGACGAAAATGGTACGGAACTTGCACAGATCCAACGGTTACAGTGACACGGATCCTACCGCCTGGAAAGAGACACGTGGAACGGATTCTATGGCCTGGAAGCCGATCTGACGGCTGCTGTGGTGATCGTCTTTATGATTTGCAGGTCGTTTGCTACGAAGGGCAGCCGGAACCGTCACGAAGGCAGGGACAACCTTACTTTCACCAATTTGCCATCCCCAGCCTCCAATGTAATAGACAGACTCTCTTTCACCGACACTCGAACCCGCGACATTTTCATCAGCTTTGTTTTCGGCCACCTACAATAGGGCGGATGGCATTCAGGAGACCCAAAAAATCCATTCTGAATCTTAAACACACTTTTTTCATTTGCTAAGCATTTTATATCGACTAATCTTCTTTAATATATTTCGGTAGTATCATCACATGTTTAAGGTTGCTCAGAATATGCCGATGTACATAGTTCTGTTACTAAGATTTTAATTGGAGGAGTGTCGTGTTTGAAGAGTTTGATATAAAATTAATAAGAAACGTCAATTAGATTACGTTAAACTTTCTTTTTAATGGGTTATTTGAGATAACCTTTTATTGATTAAATATCATGAGTAATAACATTTTATTAAAATAATTTATTTATTTATTCTAAAATAATTAATCAAAATATATGACATAATCATAATTAAATTAATATTTAATTGATATAATTAATTTGATTAAATTATTATATTCTTTAATTAATCTAACTTAATTCTAAAACATCTTCAAAATAAATAATCAAAGCCATAACTTAATACTCCTTAATTAATTTAACCTAATTCTAAAACATCTTCCAAATAAATAATCAAAATGATAACTTAAATTCATTTAAATTGATCATTTGAATATCAACTATCAAAATGACAACCAAAATTGATCATTTGAATATATAACTTCTTGTATATCATGTAGTCTTTGAACTTTATATAAAAGTTTTATAAGTACTTAGTAATACGTTCTCTTTATACTTTTCTAAAATTGGATATTATAATTATATTTTAAATAATTTAATTAAAGGTTATTTTTCAAATAATTATATATATATATAATAAATTAGATTGAATTTTATAATTATATTTTAAATAATTTAACTCAAAGTTATTTTTCAAATATATATATATATATATATATATATATATATAAATTGAAATTAAAAAAAATTGTATATCAAAATGAAGCACCTTACATTATATTGGTGATTTTTTTCACTAAAGTTTATAGGATGGTGTTTTACAACCAACATTGAGAGGAGCATGGTGATCTCATCACTAATGAGGAAACTTTCTACACAAACTTAGTTATAAGTGTTTTTTACAGGTATCGTTAAAGTCATAAGTTTTTTCTATTAAGGTATCATGAAGATTAGTATTTGAAATTATGTACTTCAAAGTGAATTTTCTTCAAAATGTTAGCAAAGAGAACCTCCTCACAATGACCAAAACAAAAATAAATATATGCATAATATAATTTGAAAGAAGGGTGAGTCCAAGCTAATGATGGTCTCTCATGAGTTGGAAAAACAACAATCTGTTAATTTGGAGGGATTATTCAAGGTACTTTTACAATGAATTTGAATATGGTGTAAGAATATGAAACCTAGGAAATTGAATTAGATTTTTGAATATACAACTTTTATTTATAGACATTGTGGATAACTAGGTCAAATTTGATTTTTTCTAAGAGTGGTATCTTATTTTTCCAACAAAATATAAGGTATATTTTTTTGTTCGTGCATATGTAGAGTGTCCTAACATTATTTTTAGATCATAGGTATTGACCTCCTCTAGTTCTGCATATAACTCATTTGAGAAATAGTTAAGTCAAGAAAAAGTTATAGCATAAATAAGAGAGGTATGTATTCTAATATTTTGATATATGTGAAGACAAAAATAGATTAAAAATAGTAAACATTATTATTATTATTTTAAATGTATATTTGGAATCTGCACAGCCAATTCTATTTGCGTCTGTAGTTTTGTCAATAACTGAATTGTGTAGCCTATAGAAAAACAACGTCAAAGACAGAGATATGGAGAGGAATTCATGAAAATGGAGGTTTTTATGTATTTGCAAACAAAACCACTAGGTTTGTCATCCCGAACCTAAATCTGAGACAACCAACTCAACAAACACGTATGTTAGAGTTGTGACTCCCACCCAAAAAAAATTGAAATTCAAATAGCGTGTGCGCTTTAGGAACGTGCACACGTTCCTTAAGCGCACAAGTGTTATTAAAACATGTGTGCTTTATTAACAACAGGAACGTGCACGTGTTCTTGTTAACACGAGTAATTCTCTTTCTCTCTCTCTCTCTCTGCCCCCCTCTTCCCCCATCTCCCTCACTCCCTCTATATTCATCTCTTTCAGTCCGACCTCACTCTCCCCCCCTATCTCTCCTCCCCCTCTTACCCTCTCTCTTTATGTCCCTTTTCCCCCCCTCTCTCTCCCCCATTGTTTCCCCTCTAATCTCTCTCTACCCCACTCTCTCTCTCTCTACCCCTCACTCTATATCCCCCTCCCTCTCTCTTTCTCTCTCTCCATCTCTCACTCCCTCCCAAACTCTTTCTCTCTCTCTCTCACTAACTCACTCCCCTCTCACTCTACCCCTCTCTCCTCTATATTACCCTCTCTCTTTGACCTCTCTCTCTCTCTCCACTCTACCCCTCTCTCCCTCTATATTACCCTCTCTCTTTGACCTCTCTCTCTCTCTCTCTCACTAACTCACTCACTTTCTATCTCCACCTCCCTCTTTATCTCCCCTCTCTGCCTGCAACACACCCACGACAAGCAAAACAAATTTTTCTTTTGTTTTTCTTAAAGGACAAAAACTCCATTCATGGTTCCTAATTTTGGAAATTCAGGGGATCAGTCCAACCCCTTGATCAAGGATCGTTCTTAACCCTGTTGAGATGGAGTGGCTCTTCGATTCCCTGATGGGACCTCTATTTAAACAAATACACGGGTCCTCTTTATGAAACTCTGCCTATGTAACTAAGCGTCAAGCACGAGCTTCACCTCCATGCGACCAAGGGTTGTGACTGTGTTCCTACACAAAAGGGTTTCGAGACTTCGCATGTCAGGACTTCGACGTATGTGCCACCCTTGACTCCCCAACTCCTAAGTTTCGAAAGGGCCTAATGATCCTTAGTTCCCTCGGCTCACGTGGCCATTCCCATGACCATAGGCTTAACCTAAATAATGCGTCACATTTCCCGACTTCGGGGCTTTCGATGCAAGGCACCCCAACTCCTCCAACTCCCGAGATTTGAAAGGGGCTAATGTTCCTTAGCTCCCCCTTTGGCCTCCGTCCATGTGACCATTCATTATGACCCGAGGCCTAACTCTGAAGCACGTCGAAATTTCACATGTTGCGAGTTCTCACGACTTCCCTCTTTGACCTTTCCCTCCTACGAGTTTGCGAAATGTTGAGCTCTCACCATGTGTCTCCTTGATGGACGGACCCAATGACATCACAACTTCTAGTTTTGGGAGTTTAGTCAGGCCAACGTGCGTTCTCCCGATGTCCAAATTTGCGAAGACTAAAGTAGTCGAGGGGTTAACGCCTGCTCTCCTTCTTCGAATCCGGTGGTCATGACAGACCTTGGATCCTCCCGAATGGATCTCGTTCATCTATATTTCAAATGAAAGGGCCTTCCCCTTCAATACCTAAATCTCGCTAACCCTCTCTAGCTTTGTCGGTTATGAAGAACTTAAGAGCGTTACGCTCTTACTCCTACACTTAACACATAGAGGGATCTTTGGCGCAACTATTGCGCTCCTTCATCAGGTTTAGGACTTAAGATGTTCTGGGTTTCTGCTTACCGCATAGAGAGAGAACCAGTGCATAACTGCCCTACCTCTCCTCATCTTAACATACTCTGTCCTTGAATGGATTGAGGGGTTCAATATCCACATTAAGGGAAGTACTCACTTGGCTCTAGGACGGTGATGAAATTCCCTAGGGAAAACGCCTTCGAGTGATTAAACTGGGGCGCATGGAACTCCAAGCAGAATCATAGGTTCTCAAGGAAACACACGCATATTTCTAACTTAATCATTTAATACAAAAAAAACAAGCTTTATAGATAAGTAAATATATGCATGCATCCATTATTTACAATTCAAAAACATAAGGCAATAAAACACTTATTAGAACCATAGAGTGTGATGCGATTTCTTAAATGGGTGTTCGTTTCCATCCAACCATAGGCTCAGTCACTCCCCATGGATTTATCACTGACCACCCCCGAGCTTAAGCCATGATGCTTTCTAGATTCTATCTCTTACTTACAGCTCAACGAAAGTTAGGGATGAAGGTTACTCTCCTTCTCCCAATACAGAAAATAGATCAGGACGAAGGTTACTCTCCTTCTTCTAGTTCAATCTCTAATTTTTTCGTGATTAGAACTCATTGTCTTCGCTTTCAATCCTTCTCAGACCTGAGAGCTCTGCTCCCATCTCTGCCTTTTTCGCAGGTCTCCCCCTGTCCACCACGCTTCCTTACTTGCCTTCCTTCACAAGATTGTGTGTGGCTCAAATCCCCCAGTCCGTGGTCATGTCCGAAATCCTTACCGATGGGTAGTCTGCCCCATCCCTCATTAACTCTTGAGGAGGCCTTCCCACCTACCAGCCTAACGCAAATTCATTCTTAGTCAAAGGGTTGTTCTAATCAAAGCAAATTAATTCCATCATGGTACTGTTTCGATGGAGGTTAACACAACCTTTCTGGGTTCCCTCCACCACCTTTTCATTAGCAATCATGTCTCTCTCTTAGCACATCTCCTCTTTCAGCAGTCATTCAATATGTAACATTTTCTATTAAAATAATCAGAATTTACATTCATCGACCTTCTACACAAGGTCCATCAAATCAAACATTCACACTTTTAAGTTTGCCATAGTTCCTCGGCCCATATAGTTATATTTACATAATGGGGGAAATGGGGTGTTACAATTCCCTCCCCCTTAAATGAATCATTGTTCTCGATGTTCTATCTATCAACATGATATGTATGTACTGAAGTAAACAAAATCGAATATGCATTTCTCATGGCATCTTCCATTTCCCACGTAGCCTCATCTGGGCCAAATTGTTTCCATTGCACCTTGACCTGTGCAATGGTTTGGTTCCTGAGTGAGGTTTCCTTCCTGTCTAATATGCATTGGGGTTCTGGCAGGAATTTTCCTTCCATTTCCACATGGATCACAGACCAGTCAATTATATGATTAGTATCATGTACATATTTCTTTAATAATGAAACATGCAAAACATTATGTGCCTTTACAGTGGAAGGAAGTGATATCCTATAGGCTACGGGTCCCACTCTATCTAAGATTTCAAAGGGTCCACAATACCGAGGTGCTAATTTGGCACAGGCTCCCATTCTCAGGGAACTCTTCTTGGGTCTAACTCTAAGATATACATGGTCTCTGATCGTGAACTCTCTGGGAGTTCTCTTTCTGTCGATGTAACTTTTCTATCTATCCTGAGCAATCTTCAGATTTTGTCTTATCTGAACCACTTGTTGTTCCATTTATTTTAGAATGTCGGGTCTGATTGTAATTCTATCCACTGGATTGCTCCAGCTGATTGGAATCTTGCACTGTCTACCATAAAGGACTTCAAAAGGGCTCATCTTCAAGGATTCTTGATAACCGTTGTTGTAGGAAAACTCTACCAATGGTAGGTAGTCTTCCCACTTCTTAGGTTGATGGATTACATGCATCCTTAGCATGTCCTCTACTATTTGGTTTACTATTTATGTATGTCCATCAGTTTGAGGGTGATAAGTTGTACTGAATAACAATTTTGTCTCTAGACCGACCATTAGGGATCTCCAAAAAATTGAAGTGAACTTGGTATCTTAGTCAGATACAATTTCCTTGGGCATTCCATGCAGTTGAAATATCTCCTTCATGAAGATGTTGGCAATATCTATGGCCTGACAAGTTGACTTGACAGGGATGAAATGAGAAGACTTGCTCAACTTGTCCACCACGACCATGATGGCATCATTTTTCTTGGTCGACCTTGGTAGTCCAATGATGAAATCCATGGAGATGGTTTCCCATTTCCATTCTGGGATTGCTAGGGGCTGTAACAATCCTGCTGGTTGTCGGTGTTCCGCCTTAACTTGCTGGCACTCTAGGCACTTAGCTAGATAGTTATCTATGTATTTCTTCAACCCATACCAATAGAATTGTTTCCTAGTGGTTGTGATCATCTTCTAATATCCTGGGTGACCAATATATGGTCTCCTATGCAGTTCATCCATTATGAACCTCTTCAAGTCATCACAGTTTGGAATATACAATATGTTTATGTAATTCAGCGGCCCTTCCTCAAGCATTTGGTAGCCTTCATACTTTATCCCTATAGGTTCTTGTTTTAGGTATGAGGTCACAATCGTAAAGAATACATCTATCTCTTGTGCATTTCTGATTCTTTCCCTGACATCCGTTTCACAGGTACTTACTGCTGCCAAATGAATCATTTTTATACTTCTGCTAAGGGCATCGACCACCCTATTTTCTTTTCCTTGTATGTGTTTGATTTCGAAATCGAATTCACTTAGGAGAGCCATCCACCTAACTTGCCTGGCGTTGAGTTTCGATTGATCAAACAGGTGCCTCAACCCACAATGGTTTGTCATAAGCACAAATCTCCTTCCCAGGAGGTAGTGCCTCCACATTTTTAAAGCATGTACTATGGCAGCCAACTCTAGGTCATGGGTCACATAATTGATCTCATGTTCATTTAATTTCTAGGATGCGTAGGAAATTGCATGTCCCTCTTGCATAATGACTCCTCCAAGTCCTTCCTTCTAGGCATCTGTACATACAAGGAAATCATTATCCGGGTCTGCAATCTTTAGCACAGGTGCATGGGTCAGGAGGTATTTCAGTTCCTGAAATCTTTCTTCACATTTTGATGTCCAAATGAATTTAATCCCCTTTTTCTGAAGGGCAGTGATTGGACAACCAATCTTGGAAAATCCTTTTATGAACCTTCTATAGTATCCGACTAAGCCCATGAAGGATCTAATATCTGATACATCCTTTGGGGTAGGCCATTCCATAATAGATCTAATCTTATCAAGGTCCACTTCCACCCCTTCCTTAGAAATGACATGACCTAAGTAATGGACTTGCTTTTGAAAGAAGTCGCACTTGCTAAACTTAGCATAGAGCTGATGCTCTCTTAGTACTTGAAGTATGAGTCTAATATGTTCCTCGTGCTCCTCCTCATTTTTGGAGTATATTAGGATATCATCAATGAAAACCAATACAAATTTGTCCAGAAATTTGTTGAGTACATTATTCATCAAGCACATAAAAGTGGTGGGGGCATTGGTTAACCCAAATGGCACCACCACGAATTCATAGTGACCATACCTCGTTTTGAAGGTTGTTTTGTGGATGTCTTCATCCTTAATCCTGACTTGGTGATATCCAGACCTCAAATCGATCTTCGAGAAGATGGTAGCGCTTCCCAGTTGGTCGAAAAAGTCATTGATTCTGGGTAAGGGGTATTTGTTCTTTATGGTTGTCTTATTGAATTCTCTGTAATCTATGCATGACCAGAGTGTGCCATCTTTATTTTTCACAAATAGGACGAGTGCTCCCCATGGAGATACACTGGGTTGGATGTAGCCTTTGTCCATCATCTCCTTTAGTTGTAGCTTGAGATCAACCAACTCTGGTGTGCTCATTCGATATGGCACTCTAGATGCTGGTACTGCTCCTGGTGTGAGCTCTATCGAGAAATCAATATCCCTTCTTGGAGGTAGACCTGGTACTTCTCCAAGAAACACATATTTGTATTCTCTTAATATGGGGTGGTCCTCTAGATTTGTTGTGTCGTCCTCAATGGATTCCAACACCTGTATTGCATATAAGGAACACCCTTTTCTACAATACTTCTTCATTTGAAGGGTCGATATTTGTCTCACCGAGACAGGCTTCTGAATCCCTTGGAGGGTCATCTTTCCCCCTTATTTGTTTACACATTCTAAAGTTTTATGATAGCAGTCCATTTTAGTTTTATAAGCAACCAACCAATCCATACCAATCAACAAGTCATAAGATCCCAGGGGAAGTATGTTAAGGGTCGCTCAAGTGGGCAATCCACCCATGATGAATTGGCAGGCTAGTATGGCCTCTTCCACCTTTCTTTTGGTCCCAGTGGCTAGTTGTACAAACCATGGTTTAACATGTCTAATTGGTTGCAGTTTACACTTATTCGTAGTCTGAGGGGCTACATAACTCAAATTATAACTTGGGTCAATTAAAATAGAAATTGGATGGTTGGCGATCGTACCTTCCAGCTCCACTACTGAAGCTTGGTGGTCGTCTTGATTATTGTCCAGGGTTACATAGATTCGTGGCATGCTCCTAGCCACATCATTGATGATGGTAGCTTCTTGGATATTGTATACCCCTTACTTTTTTGTTGTCTGTGTGGGCAGTCCCTCAATCTATGATTTTCTCCACAACCCCAACATTCTAAGGGTTCCTTCTTTAGGTTATCATTCTTTGTTGGGATTGTTTGAAAAGGTCTATTTCCACTTTGAGAGGGGAAATTTTTCTGATATACACTTCTAGAAGGAAGGCTCACCCTAGAGTCTTTTCCATAGTTCTTAAATCTTGAGGAGTTAAACCTTTTCTTCTGGAATCCTGAACTACTCTTCCTCTTCTAGTCCTCGTGGGGTCTTTTCTTGCTCCCAAACTGTTCATAACAATATCTCACCTTTCGGATAGCTTCTTCTAAGGTCCTTGGTTCGTCGAACTCAATCCTATCCCGATAGGTCTAAGGTAACCCACTGAAGAACCGATTCATTTTTTCTTTTTCATCTTTTATGTAGGGTACATACCTCAGTGGTTCAAGGAATTTATTGACAAAATCCTCTATGGTGAGCTACCCCAGTCGGAGTTCAAAGAATTCCTTAGTTTTCCCATCCATGTATTTTTCTAACAAATACTGCTTCCTGAATTATTTCTCAAACTGTTTCCATGATAAGTCCTTCTCATGGACTCCTTTCACATTCCTAAGGTCTTCCCACCATATGGAAGCCTTTCCATTCAGGTTGAAGATGGCTATTCGAGCCTTCAATTTTTCAGAGTAGTCATGGACTCTGAAATACTTCTTTAAACCAAGCAGCCAAGCTTTAGCCTCTTTTTCCTTCTTAATCTCTCCATTGAAAGAGGGTGGTTTGGATTTCTTAAAATCTTCGGGACCACAGGTTTTGGAATGCTTTCGTTTCTTTCCTTTCCTCTGTTAATGCGAGTTGGCCCTGCTACTAGAAGACCCTTCAGGGTTGTCAACTTCCTTTCCAGAGGACACTCCCGATGAGTGTCCCTTGCCTCCAGGTTGGACCTTCTTTGCGGTAATTCTCCCAGTGGGGTCACTTATAGATTCTTGTTTTTGGATCTCAGGTGGACTATGACCTCTCTTCTTGTGTCTCCAGTCTGCATGACTGGTTGTGGGTTCGTGTTGCAATTGCCTCTGTATGTTGGATAAGATCTGTAGCAAGAATGCATTAATTTTTATTTGTTTATCTTGCTCCTTTATCAATCTCTCGTTGTCATCCTTGAAACTCTGTAACTCGGACCTGAGGCTCCTTACAGTTTCATTCATATCTGAAGGGGTTTCCACCGCCCTCCTTTCGTTAGATTCATCGTCTCTATTGTGGGAGCCATCCCCCACTTCATGACATGTCACCATCCTTTAGTATTGGAGTCTTCCTGTGATTCAATGACCATTCGAGTATTGCCAAAAACACTTATTGTTAGTTAATAGTCTATTAGTTCATGAAATTTACATGGTTCAATTTCTTAAATGCATTCACATAGTAGAAAGTTTCATTCTTTTCTTTAAAAACATTTTTAACGAGACTTCTTAAGAAAGAGATAAGTTAGAGTGTCACTCTTTTGAAAGTACTCCAAATAGAGTTTTTAAATGACTTTTCCATGAGCCCAAGTAGGCCAAGTGTTGTAACCATGCTCTGATACCAATTTGTAACACACCCATGACGAACAAAACAAAATTTTCTTTTGTTTTTCTTAAAGGAAAAAAACTCCATTCATGGTTCCTAATTTTGGAAATTCAGGGGATCAGTTCGACCACCTGGTCAAGGATCATTATTAACCCTATTGAATTGGAGCGGATTTTCAATTCCCCGATGGGACCTTTATTTAAACAAATCCATGTGTCCTCTTTATGAAACTCCACTTATGTGACTAAGTGCCAAGCGCGAGCTTCACCTCCACGTGACCACAGGTTGTCATTGCGCGCCTACACAAAAAGGTTTCGAGACTTTGCATGTCAAGAATTCGACTTATGGGCCACCCTTGACTCCCCAACTCTCGAGGTCTGAAAGGGCCTAACGACCATTAGCTCCCTCCACTCACGTGGCCATTCCCATGACCACAGGCTTAACCTAAAAAACATGTCACATTTCGTGACTTCGGGGATTTCGATGCAAGGCACCCCAAATCCTCCAACTCCCAAGATTTGAAAGGGGCTAATGTTCCTTATCTCCCCCTTTGGCCTCCGTCCATGTGACCATTCACTATAACCCAGGGCCTAACTTTGAAGAGCGTTGGAATTTCGCGTGTTGCGAGTTCTCACGACTTCCTTCTTTGATCTTTCCCTCCTGTGAGTCAGTGAAATGTTGAGCTCTTTCCACGCGTCTCCTTGATGGATGGACCCGATGAGATTGCAACTTCTAGTTTTGGGAGTTTAGTCCCGCCAACGTGTGATTCTGCAAATGTGAGAATTTGTGAAGACTAAAGTAGTCGAGGCATTAACACCTGCTCTCCTTCTTCGAATCCTATGGTCGTGATAGACCTTGGATCCTCCCGAATGGATCTCGTTCGTTTGTATTTCAAATGAAAGGGCCTTCCCCTTCGATACCTAAATCTCGCTAACCCTCCCGAGCTTCGTGGGTTATGAAGAACTTAAGAGAGTTATGCTCTTACTCCTAGACTTAACACATAGAGGGATCTTCGACACAACTATTGCGCTCCTTCATCAGGTTTAGGACTTAAGTGGTTCTGGGTTTCTTCTTACCGCACAGAGAGAGAACCTGTGCATATCTTCCCTACCTCGCTTGAGCTTAACATACTCCATCCTTGTAGGGATTGCAGGGTTCAATATCCACATTAAGGGAAGTACTCACTTGGCTCTAGGATGGTGATTAAATTCCTTGGGGAAAACGCCTTCGAGTGATTAAACCGAGGCACATGGAACTCCAAGAGGAATTATAGGTTCTCAAGGAAACACACGCATATTCGTAAATTAATTATTTAATACAGTAAAAGAAACCTTTATAGATAAGTAAATATACACATGCATCCATTATTTACAATTCAAAAACATAATGCAATAAAACACTTATTAGAACCATAGAGTGTGATGCTAATGCTAAAAGGGGTTCTCGTTTCCACCCAACCATAGGCTCAGTCACTCCCCATGGATTTATCATTGGCCACCCCTGAGCTTAAGCCACGATGTTTTTGAGATTCGATCTCTTACTTCCATATCAACGGAAGTTAGGGATGAAAGTTACTCTCCTTCTTCCAATACATAAAATAGATCAAGACGAAGGTTACTCTCCTTCTCCTGGTTCAATCTCTAATTTTTCTGTGATCAAAACTCATTGTCTTCGCTTTCAATCCTTCCTTGGACCCGAGATATCTGCTCCTGTCTCTTCCTTCTTTGCAGGTCTCCCCCTGTCCACCACGCTTCCTTACTTTCCTTCCTTGGAAAGATTACGTGTGGATGAAATCCTCCAGTCCGTGGTTAGGTCCGGAAGCCTTACCGATGGCCAGTATGCCCCATCCCTCATTAACTCTTGAGGAGGCCTTCCCACCTACTAGCTTGACGAGAATTCATTCCTGGTTAGAGGGTTGTTCTGATCTGAGTAAATTAATTCCAGCATGGTATTGGTTCGGTGGAGGTTAATACAACCTTTCCGAGTTCCCTCCACCACCCTTTCATTAACAATCATGGTCTCTCTCTTAGCACATCCCCTCTTTCAATAGTCATGTAATACATAACATTTTCTATTAAAATAATCAGAATTTACATTCATCGACCTTCTACACAAGATCCATCAAATCAAACATTCACACTTTTAAGTTTTCCATAGTTCCTCGGCCCATATAGTTATATTTACAGACTGGGGGAAACAGGGTGTTACACTGCCCCTCTCTACCTCTCTCCCTCTTTCCCTCTATCTCTCCCCCCCCCTTTCACCATCCCTCTCTTTCTGTCTATCTCCCTCACCTCCCCATTTTCACTGTCTCTCTCTCTCTCTTCACTTTTGTCTCTCCCATTGATGGTTGAATTCTTCAAGAATTATTGCATAGTGAAGGATCTGATGGACCACTTCCAAACTGTTGCAACAAGAGTCAGAGCAAGAGGCCTATACAAACTTGATGTTACCAGCAAAGCACATCATGCACTGACTTCTGCAACTATGCCAACAAAGATTCTTTGGCATCAAAGGTATGGCCACATCAATCATCCTGATTTATTGTTATTACAGAAAAAGAATATGGTTGAAGGACTTCCCATGTTAAAGAATGAGAATGTTGCATGTGATGGATGTGCATTAGAAAAGATGCACATAGATGAATTCCCCTCTAATCCTGATAAGAAAAAGAGAGATGTGTTAGATCTTGTGCATATTGATGTTTGTGGGCCTATGCAGGCTAGGTCTTTAGGAGGTGCATTTTACTTTTTGTTATTTATTGATGATTGCACGAGATATACATGGGTTTACTTCCTTAGACAAAAAAGTGATGTTTTCGAGTACTTTAAAAAAATTATAACCATGGTGGAAAAGAAGACAGGAAAGTCCATCAAAATCCTTCGTTCAGATCAAGGGGGAGAGTATAAATCAGGGGACTTCAACAAATATTGCAAAGATCATGAAATCATACATCAGTTTATAGTACCATACACTCCACAGTAGAACAGAGTCGTTGAAAGGAAAAATAGAACTCTGGTTGAGTGTGCTCGCAGTATGATGAAAGGTAAGAGCCTCTCAAATGTTTTTTGGCTGAAGCCATAAATACTGCAGTTTATTTAAAGAATAGAAGTCCAACAAGGTGTCTTGATAATGTTACTTCTTTCGAAGCCTTGTATGGTTCCAAACCTGCAGTTCATAATTTGAAAGTATTTGGGTGTAAGGCTTTTGCTCATATTCCAAAGGAGAATAGAAGGAAATTGGATACTAAAGCCATTAAATGTATTTTCATTGGGTACTATTCTGAATTTAAATCATACAAACTGTTTGATCTTGCTACTCACAAAGTATTTGCAAGTAGAGATGTACTTTTCCATGAGCAGGAAGAAGGAAATCATAACAACGACAGTCATGAGGAATGGCATAGGATTCTTGATGAATGAGTTAAAGAAGAGTAGCAACAACCACCATAGCAGAAACCATCACCGCAACGATAGCAACAACAGTAGCAACAAGAAGGACTTAGTGATATGGACAATTCAAACAGTCACAGTTCACCTAGAGGTGAAGACAGATCTTCACAAAGTGGAGAGAAAGATAATCAGTTGAGAAGATCTTCACGACAGATTTGGCTTTCTGAGAGGTATAAAAACTATGCCCTAATGAGTAGCATTTCAAATGTCATAGAACCCATGAGTTTTGATGAAGCAAATGAACATGATGAATGGCGAAATGCAATGGAGGACGAATATGAATCTATAATGAAAAACAATACTTGGGAATTGATTGAATTTCCTAAACATAAGAAGCCCATTGGATGAAAATGGATATACAAACCTAGGTTTAAATCAGATGGTATTATAGATAAGTATAAGGCTAGACTGGTGGAAAAGGGGTATTCACAAACATAAGGCATTGATTATGCTGAAACATTTCCACCAGTAGCTAAATTGAATACTATCAGAATATTAATTGCTTTAGCTACAAAGTACCATTGGAAGCTACACCAGTTAGATGTTAAATATGCATTTTTGAATGGTGATTTAAAGGAAGAGGTTTACCTTACTCAACCTGAAGGGTTTGTGGAAAAAGGGCAAGAACACTTAGTGTGTAAGTTAAAGAAACATTGTATGGACTAAAACAGGCACCTAGGTCATGGTATGAAAACATAGACTCTTTCTTTATTCAACAGGGTTTTATGAGGAGAAAGAGTGATCAAAATATGTATACCAAATTTGATGAGCAGGGGTATATAGTATTGATTTCCTTATAGGTTGATGATTTGATAATTACAGGAAATGCTGAGAAATTAATTGATGAAATCAAGGAGCAGTTTTCACAGGTATTTGAAATGAAAGATATTGGTGAGTTACATTACTACCTAGGTCTTGAAGTTTGGATAAATGCAGGCCAAACTTTTGTTTTTCAGAGTAAGTATATCAGAGAAATACTTAAGAGATTTAAAATGGATCAGTGTAAGTCTTCTAGTGTTCCCATGCATCGGAATGTGAAACTTTCTTGTGATGATGATTCGAAGGAGGTGAATGGCATTGTGTATAGACAAATGGTGGGTAGTCTAAATTATCTCACCACAACCAAACCCGATATTGCATATTCTATGAGTGTGTTAAATCAATTTATGGCGAAACCTCATGAAATCCATTGGAATGCAACAAAGGCAATACTCAGGTATCTAAAAGGAACACATGATTATGGTATTAAATATACCGATGCATCTGATGTTAAGTTGACAGGTTACTCAGATTCTGATTGGGCTGACAATCTGGATGATCGAAGATCAACCACTGGATATGTGTTTGGCATTGGATCCAGGGTTGTTTCATGGAGCAGTAAAAAGAAGCCTACTGTATCTTTGTCTTCTACTGAAGCAGAATATAAATCCTTGTGTACAACTTATGAAGTTGTTTGGTTAAGAAGACTTCTTCAAGATGTTGGAGAAGAACGAAAGGAACCTACGATGATCAAATGTGATAATCAAAGTTCAATCAATATTGAAAATAATCCGATTTTTCATGCAAGGACAAAGCATGTTGAAGCTCAGTTTCATTTTGTTAGAGAAAAGTTGCAGTCAAATGAAATAGCTCTTATGTATCGTAATACTAGTGAAAATGTTGCTGATATTTTCACTAAGCCTCTTGGAAAGATTAAGTTTGTGTTGTTTAGGGAGATGTTAGGTGTATAAGTGAATCCATTCTCCATTAATGGGGAGACTTGGAAATAATGGAGTAAGCGTGAGTTGTAAGCGTGAGTTCTAAGAGTCAGTTCGTAGTTCACTGTCTGTAGAGTTTAATTGTGTGTGGTTTGCATGTAACCGACTCAGTAGAGTCTTTTCCTATATAATGATGTAATGGGTCTCCATTGAATAATATAGAAGTGAGCATAGCCTCACCGTGTGTTTGTTTCACATATTTTATCTTTTTGTACATACGCTCTATAGGTTTAAAAAGCTTATATTTTACTATGGTGTTATTTTGAGAAGAATACCAATTGTTACAGGGCCAACCTTGAAAATTGTGGTAGCACAGTTTCTTGGTACATTAAATTTTCCCTTCGAGGGTAGCAGGGTAGTTCTAAGAAGTCCAGGAGAAGGTGCCCTTAAGTTATTTAAAACGCCAATCGTTCCGTAGTTCCTTTTAAAAGAGAATCCTTCAAGAAGTGTTATTCTAATGCACAAACTCAATACATTGTTTCCATGTTCTTCACCTGAGAGTCGATCTGCTTCATCCATCAGGACAACTAGCCCTCCTGAATTAGTGGCAAGGCTAATTTAATTGTTGTCTTTCATTCTTAAAGTTGATCTGTGTTGGTATAAAATTTTCTTTGAGAATTGATTCTCAGAATTTCACATTATTTTCCCTGTTACCTTGCCAAGTTCATTCTCCATGTTGTTGCGCAACCATCACCTATGAAAACATGCTCTGCTGAATATTTGTGCAGAAATGTAATCCAATGAATTGCTTACTGCATAATATCTACCGATATAAAATGTGTAATTGTTCATGGGCATATCCTTTCAAATCAGAAAATAAAAAGCATTATAAGACTTTGTTAACTAGCATTTTGTAACAAACTTTGGCAGCGAGGGAAAGAATTATCTCCACGGGCTTAGATTTTAGGTCATGCGGTAGATTATACTGACTTCCTCGAGTTTTCGGTTAACATGAAATGTGAAATGCATGGATCTTAAGAACAAAGTTTGCTTTGTCATTGGAGGGCATATGCTTTCAAATCATAAAATAAAAAGCATTACAAGACTTTGTTAACTAGAATTTTGTAACTAACTCTGGCAGTGAGGGAGATAATTATCTCCACAGGCTTAGATTTAGGTCATGTGGCAGGTTATTCAGACTTCTTTGAGTTTTGGGTTGACATGAAATATGAAATGCATGGATATCAAGAACAAAGTTTGCTTTGTCTTTATTTTTCTTAAGTTAAATAGCACAAAAATTCAAATGAAAAAAAATGTAAATGTCATATCACGGATCCGAGCATGTTGTAACTTCTGGCTTTTCTGTTGTGATTCCCTTATATAAATTTAGATTAAACAGAATGTTTTAACTTTTATATCCTTAAAATTTAGTAGTGATTAAAGTGCTTTTTAAAAGACTGATTAGAGAGATTTTAAATGAATCATGGCCTCTTGTTTTTATGTTAACCACTCTAGCTAACGCATTGTAGATAATTGGTAGCACGATGAAGGTGATATCCTTCTGCAAGCAACCAATATTATTGACTACTGCATTTCAACTTACACTAAACTGCAGAGCAATGGAGGTATCCCTTCATTGGAGCAATGGAGGTATCCCTTTATTGGCAAATTTCATTGAGTATTTGAAAATATATTAGTCTGGTTATATTTCCTCACATAAAAGAAAAGCTCCAAAACCTTTAAAGTCACCTCATAAAGCGCAATGAAAATATTTTTAGTGTAAAAAAAATTGATTAAAATTAGAAAAATGGAAAAATCATTAATTTAATTATTTTTAGAAAATTTGATTTTTTTTAAATATTATTAATTATAGTTGTTTTAAAAAAACATGATTTTTTTGGATAAATAAAATATATTCAAATATAAATGGACAATTAAAATATTTTGCATTTTTTAAATGTTTACCAAATTTTCATCTAGGAGTAGTTGATTTCCTCCCTTTTCCCTATTTTTAAAGTTGATGATCTTCCCTCCCTTTTCCCTATTTTTAGAGTTGATGATCTTCCCTTTCCTGATTCCAATTTCTTCAACACTAATTTTAGTTTTTAAAAAGCTCCTAATGTAGTATTGCTACATCTCATCCAATTGCACAACAAAGACAAGAAATGTCACATTCTTTTGATTGGTTGGTGGGAAAAAGAAAGGTTGATGGCCCAGGGTGGCTAGGTTATGTGACCTCTATACAAGTAGACAATCCATAACTCGAGGCCAAATCTAGTGAGAAGGCAAAATATATGGTGAGTTCCGTTGGATTGCTCTAATACTTGCTAATATGGTAACCAAAGGACCTAGTGAGCTAATTAGAAAATTCAAATATGGGGCACTCAAAGCTAAGACAAACAAGAAAAGAGTGAGAGGGAGACTTCTCAACATTAACTCAATTTGTGTAATAGAGGACATCTCCCTAACATCTAGAGATGTCCTTATTTTGGGGAGGAAGCACCCTAAGGATGTGGGGGATTTCCCCCATGACCTTGAAGACATCCCATACCAAATGGGTACATCCACATGTTGTTGCCCTATCCTAGGTCATGGGGAAACATATGGGGTGTGCCTCCATGCTTCACTGGTGCAATCTAACTCTTTTGGTCTCTAAAGTGAATGTTTTCACATGGGTATGTCTAAATGGTCATGCTCAATTTCTTTACTTAGTATACGACAAGAATATCAAATATGTGGATGAGTGCCAAAAACTTTATGCGAAACACAATTTTGAATCCATGTTCATTAACATCCATTTCTATTGATCTACTCCTTATTTTTGCAATGAGATCTCTTACAATAGGATACCTTTTGAAGTCATTATGAAGCTACGAGTATTAGGAAAGGAAAACATGTGTTTATATTTTCTTCAAAAGAGCTAAGTATGTGTGCTTGAACTAGTCAAGTTGAGCCAACTCCACATTTAACTAAAAACATAACCCTCCCATGCATGTGTCATATAACGATTCTGACTAAACTTCAAACTTCATTCTAAGTAATTTATTTCTTCCCATGCTCAAGTAAGGTCAAGTATGGAATTTCCAACTTCCTCCTTTTTCATTTTTTAGTATTTCATTTATTTATAATCCTTCCTTTACATTACTCATGTAATACCCCTAGGCTGAACCCCAATTCTAATGTACATATAGGCTGGTGAGCCAGTATACTTTGGGCGAGAGTGCCTTTGTATATATGTTTTGAGGCTGAGTGCCAGTGTGATTAGGCCGGAGAGCCTAGATGCTAAAAGGTCAGTGAGACTAACATTGTAAAATGTAATGACACATGCTAATATTAATAAAATACATCACTGTTGCAGACCAACCACACAAAAGAGATGGAGGGATAAACACCACTAGGAAGGGAAAGTGGGTTGAGAGTCTAGGAAGAGGAGCTAAGCCAAGGGGGTTTAATCCCAAGGAAATATTATAATAATATTTCCTAAAGTCAAATGTCATGGGATATGATTTTTATCCTAAGTTCCTAAGATTAAGGAATGAGTCACCAAGTGGAGCTCATGTTGTTCCTAGCTTGACAAGTGTCAAGTTAAGGGCATGCAAATATATTGTTGAGAAATGAGTGTAATTCTCATCTTTCCCATTCATTTTACCATCATTCTCTCATGTTCACCCTGTAATCTACTTTCCATACCTGCACTTTGGAGTTGTTTTGAGGAGTAACCTGATGCAATTGAGAAGAGGCGGGTTGTTAGACCCCTGAGCTATTGAAGAAGTAGGTTGTTAGGCCCATAGCATTTCTCTCCAAGTGAGAGAATTGCTAGGAATTAATTTTTCCAAGGTACCAAGCTGCAACTACAGGGCTCTGAGACTTCCTATTCGGCCTATTGCTTAAGCATTGAAAGGGAAGTGGGGTAGCCGAATGATTGTTGAGCAGAGAAGGGGCACACTTCCTGGAATGGGACATGCATGTGGGGAATGAGGGATTGTAGGTTGTTTTCTTGAGTTGGCATTGAGTTTGTGTATTTTTGGTTGTTGGTAGACCTTAACATGGCTTAGGAATCCTTTTCCCTTGTGGAGTTTTATCCCAGCTCGGGGGTGACCTGCTGCTGAGAGTTTATGAGCAACAAATTCTATGGATGAGAGGAATGTTTGAGGTCTACACACAGTTGGTGAATTTGCAACAAAAGATAAGTGTCTTCTGTGTATTTTTATTTAATTATTGTGTGTATACTTGTGCATTTATGTTATGAGTATTCTGGTATTATTATGCATGCAAGTATATGTTGTAGTCTGCATAACTCTATGCATATTCAAAACAATTTTATTTTAATTAATGGTATCATAGTTGGTAATTTCATGGGGCATTGCCCAACTTGGGGCTGAGAATTCTACTATGTGGTATCAAAGAAAAATTTTGTTGTTTTCTTGGTAGAGGGGACGTTGCAATGTGGTAACAGGACTTAGTTAGGAGGTTGGGTACATTACAAATCACATATATCTTCCTAGCATGCCCAAGTGGGCTCTATTTTTTCATATGGAATTCCCAAAAATGATATCTTCTGTTGCATCACTTGCACTTAGGTAAGAATAGGCATCGATCTAACAAATTCCTCATTCCATTTGATCATTTATTTTTAGTCTAGATTATCTTTTCTTTCATGGTAGTTGGACTTACTTACATCTCATTTCATAGAATAACTATTTTTTTACTTCTACAGTAGTTAGATTTGCTTATCCCCCATCCCAATATTCTTTGCTTGACATGCATCTATGTTTCTTACTCTCTCTTTTCTCTTTGTCTTATGTTTGTTTATTATCATAGATCACCTAAACACAAGCTTTGTAGCCTTTCTTTGCATCAATTGCTGGGGCCCATGGGACTTCATGACAAGATTTAGTCATTATGACCATACCCGTGAAGAAATCCCTCATGATGAAAAGGCATTGCCCCATGCTACAATCTTTAGAAAGAACCTTCCTCCATGTGTCATTACTTTGCAATTTTTGCTGCACATTTTATTTTCACTATCTTCCATAACTTTGTTGTGTGTTGCCTCCTTCTTTACAACTTACTATTGTTCCATCTCATGGATATGAACTCTTGCAAGGGGGAAATATGTAGCGAATGGATTTTTCACCTTAGCACTTGCATGTGCCTAACCACTCAAAGGTACTACAATGTGTTCTACTTTTGTGTTGTGATACATGATTTGCCCGATGATGATTTGGTTACCTTTCAAGCTTCTGATTTGTTCTTGAGAAAGTAAACTGCAGTCATTCTTGTATAATCATCAACTAATAACATAAAGTATCTCTCACATTTTAAGCCTTTTGTTGTAGTTGGTCCAACTAGATCAATATGCATAATTTCCAGTGGTTTTGTTGTTGAATATTCTTTTGATTTGAACCTGGTCTTTGTTTGTTTTCCTTGTTGGCAATGCTTGCATAAAGTGTTGGTTGGTTTCGTGATCTG
>SNQJ01S0009546.1:46441-75213 GCA_010110895.2 Picea sitchensis
TTTCCTTGTTGGCAATGCTTGCATAAAGTGTTGGTTGGTTTCGTGATCTGGGGCATTTCTCTGACTGCTTCTCTTTTGTTGACTTTGACAAGGTTATCAAAATGCATGTGACCCATTCTTTTGTGCCATAGCCAACTTTCATCATCCTTTCCTAGACAACACTTTTCATTTCCAATTTCGTTTAACACATATATGTTGCTTGAAGTTCTTGCAGCTGTAGCGACCAATTTTCTTGAACCTTCTTTTCTTATCTCACACTTTTGTGAATCGAAAGTAACTTTATGACCTTGGTCACACATTTGACTCACATTTAAAAGATTATGTTTCATATCTTCTACTAGTAGAACATTTTCTGCATTTTCATTCTTGTTCCCAATTCAGACTGTGTCTTTTCTAATGATTTTGGATGAATCATCATTTCCAAAGGAGACTGATCCATCTATTTCCTTTTGTAATGTAAGAAACTTGTCTCTATCACCTGTCATGTGTTTTGAACATCCACTGTCAACATACCAACCACGTTTCTTCTGTTTAGCTTATAGAGCGACTGTGCATTCTTCATTGCTATACTGATATTGTTTTCTTATCCATGTCATTTTATGAGGTTCTTGTTTGTGACTCTATTGAGGTTCTTTAGGAGGGACTGTCATTCTACAATTTTTGGCCATGTGTCCAAAATTGTTACACTTGTAACATTCCACTTCAGTGCTCAAGGATTCAAACATGTTGTAACTTATTCTATGTGTTTCACTAGGTTTTCTTGAATAACCCCTTTGTGTATGGCTCTCAAAGTAGTTATTGTTCCTATTGTTAACTCTGCAATTTACAACTTTATGTCCAAAATTATTACAAGCATAACATAAACCAAAAAATATAGTTTGATACCTGGTAGTTGAAGATCTTATGAAAGGAGGTGCTCTTATGAATCCTTCTTCTTCTTAAGGCATGTCTATCTGTTGTTGATTCTGAAATCTGAATCTTCTCGGTGGAGGAGTGCCCCTGTAATCTTCTTTGTATATCTTGTTATCCTCTTTGATTGTTTTTGCATAACTTTTTGGATTTGTTTCTTGCTCTGTTGTTTTTGAGATTGATCCCTTTTTTGTCTGATTGCATCTAAGTCTAGACTTGTCAAGATAAGATTTTTCACTGCTGATAATGTCATCCAGAACTTTCGAGCTATTCTGCATATTTTTCTTTTGAATATCCTTTCTTAGTGTGACAATCTCTGCTTCCAGGTTTCCAATGATCCTGTCATTTCCTTCTAGATGTTCTTTGAGTGCTTATTCAATTATTTTATCTTCTTCTATTTGAACCTTCAATTTTGTGACCATTTGTTCTAGTTCTTGAGTGTCTTTTTTCTTATCTAATTATGCTTGTAGTTTCTTATTTTTCTTCTTTTCTCTTCTGATAACTTCTATGACACTCATTAATTCTTCTCGGAAGTCAACTTCTGCCTCTTCAATTTCTTCTTCATATTTTTCTTCGGAGTCTTCTTTATCAGAGTCTTCTACTACCATGAATAGAACTCTCCTTGTTTCACTGTCACTGACTTCATCTTCATTTGATGATGAGATGTCTTCTTTGGTGCCAAAGTTTTTCTTGAAAACTTTTTTTGTAGTTCTTTTACCTTTATATGTTTGTTTGTCTTTTGAGTAACCTTCATCATTTCTCTTTTTCTTATGAGGACATTTGTTGGAAAAATGACCAATACCATCACAATTAAAACAAATTAAAGGAAGCTTACCTCTGTACCTACCGTTGGTTACCTTGTTCAGTCTTTTGACGAAGTTGGCCACTTCTTCATCATCTTCTGAGACGTCGTTGTTGTTGTTGCTATATTCTTTTTGTTCCTTTTTCTTTTGCTTTGATCTTTTGGATGCTTTGAAGGCTGCTTTTTTTACATCTGGATTTTCCTGTTCAGTTCTCATCTCATATGTTGTGAAGATTCCATGCAGTCCGTCCATGCTTATTGAGTTTAGATCCGATCTTTCTTCTAGTGCTGATATCTTAGGGTTGAATCTCATATGAAAAGATCTTAGTACATTTTGAACAATTACATATTCTTCGATTTCTTCTCCCAATCCTATGATTGCATTCATTGTTTCATCGACTCGTAAGAAGTAGGCTCCGATATCTTCATCTTCCTTTATTTTTAGTTCGAACTGACCTCTGTAAGTTTGAAACTTTGTTGCTTTGACTTTTGAATCTCCTTCATAAATATTTCGAACCTTATCCCAAATCTCTTTAGCAAATTTACAATGTGCAACTTTCATGAATACCGTATGACTGAGACCATTCAAAAGTGCATTTATGGATTTGGAATTATTCTCACCGAGTTTCACTACTTCGTCATTTGTTGGTGGAACTGCTGATGCTGTGTATCCATCTACAATTGATTGCCAAACTTGAAATTCATGTGCCTGTATATATGTCTTCGTCCTTATGCTCCAAAAAACATACTTTTGTCCATCAAACTATGGTATTTCATTTTTATACGAGTTGGTACTCTCCATGATCTACCTTTTAGTGGTTAAACTGATTTCTCAAGGAACCTGCTCTGATACCAATTGTTGGATTACTGAAAGGGGTGGTGAATCAATAATAACGTAATTATAATCATTTTTCTTCAAATGTTATATCAATGTAGAATTATTATCCAATAATGAGCAGTAAGAAATAAACAATCACACACATACACAGTACACCAATGTTTTACCTGGAAACCCAAATCGGGAGAAAACCACATAATGTTTTTTCTTATATGTCTTGAAGAATTACATTCATTGGAAGCACCAACTTCCTTTGTTTTCCAGCTACAACTTGAAGGAGGCTCCAACCCCCTAGTTTATCATGCTACAACTTGAGGGAAGCTCCAACTCCCCAATTCTCTGGCTACAACCAGAAGGAGGCTACAACCCCCAATGTTCTCCGGCTACAACCGGAAGGTGGCTACAACCACCTGTCCTTGCGCCATCCTGCCACCCTGAAGTAGAAGTAGAATGATGGAACCACTGTAACACTATCATTGTAAGATATACCATTGTAAACCTGTACCAATAAATCTGAACCATGTATCAACTATGCATCAACCTGTACCTCAACCTGTAATCAACTTATACCATAAACAAGTGCATCAACTATGCACCAACCTGTAATCAACGTGTACCATAAACAAGTGCATCCAACCATGTACCACTTATGTATCAATCATGTGTCAACTACTCATCAACTATGACTCATCAATATGTACCAACATCATCAACTATACACTTCATGTATGTGTGCCAACTCATCAACTACTTGTCTCAACCATGTACTCAACATGTACCACAACCAAAAGCCCTCATCAATTTCATCATCCAAATCTGATTTGTAGCTCTGTAATAGACCTGGTGTATATGATCACATTCCTGCAAACATTCCTTAACTTTAAAAATAAGAGGCTAGCATTTTCATCAAACTTTTCTTTAGTCTCACATTCCTAGTTTTGGATTAGTCAACAACCCTAACTTGAAGTAATCATAACTTTGAACCTATAATGTATAAAGATATGAAACTGATACACGATGTTCTTCAGTGTGTTTAATGCAATTCCTCCAAGTGTAACTACTTGAAACCTCTCAGAAAATGAGTTATAGCAAAAATGACATACCTTGCTGAATTTTGGCTTATTCTAGAGAGCGACCTTGTAGAGCGTTCCCCACAAATTTTTTTCAATGAAATGATATGACACTGTTACAAAACATACTACATAATGTATCCTAACCAACACATTTGGTCTCACTGAATTTGGATCTTTTATAAATAAGTTATGACGTTTTTACCCGAAACACCTGATTTTGACTAGTTTCAAAACTGGCCACAAACCCTATTTTCCACGGAGTGTAAATCCCAAAATACAACGAACCACAAGATGAATTTGTTTTTATAGATACTTGGATATGTTTTCTCACTTTCATAGCAATTTCACAGTCTGAATCATTATAGAAAAAAAGTTATAGCGAAAATGGTGAAATGACCTGTAAATAACATACCTTAGAAAGCACCATCAAAAGAATTTATCCTTCCTTTCATTTCGGCCTTCTTTTCTTCACCTTCACTCAAAATTTCGGTTTAGATATCCTTGGTTACCTCAGACACATATAGATATTCAATATTCTCAAATGTGATTCAAATGATAAAACCTTGCCTCTTATTTATACTCTCCAAGTAGCTTCCTTAAAAACATCTTCTAGGTCAGTTGGCCCACTTTCCTTATTTTAGGGTTGGGTCCACTTATAATTTCTCCATTAAATTTATTATTGAAATAATTTATTGTGTATTCAGTTTGAATTATAATACACTCATCACTTCACTTTATTATTTACCTTTTAAAATCTCTTAAACCACTTTGACTACTTTGACCTTTTGGAGCTTCTAGATGACATATGAAGGTCCTCCAACTTCACTTTATCAAGTATTTTTCACAATTTCTCACATACGTTTTTCTTCATAACAACTTCCTTCCATTTTTTCTGCTTGACTGCTTCTCGTGGGTTCAAACTGGTTCAATTTGTTGTTTTGAATTTTATTTCTTTCTTGGAATCTTCATGTTCTTCCTCATGTTTCTCTTCAATGTTGGAGTCCATGGATTCTTCTATAGACTACATGACCTTCTTTCTTTAAGGCTCCAACTTTTTCCTTCCGCCATAGGAACATAAATGTAGATGGACAACCAAGGATATTCAAGGCTTCTTTTCGAAGAAGACTTCTTCTAGAGTCAGATTGAATATGTGTTTCTTATCATGACTACTACTTCCAGTGAAGAACATGGATAGATACTTCATAGTCTTTACAGATTCTTATTCAATGGATCATATCATTGGGGATTAGCTCCCTCCTAATTAGCAATATGCATGCTCTTATTTTGGAATTATGTGATCATCTCCCTCCATCTGAGAGAGTCCATGCTTTCGTTTGTTGCATCTCTCTTTGCTTTCTACAAAGTGTCACAAACCTATTCTGGTTTCCTTTTGATTCCTGACTTCCTTCGAGTCTGATTCCTCTAAGTCTCTTTAAGTTTGTTTCTATATGTTCTGATTTCTTCCCATCTGACAGTTGTGTCATCCTTATAAACTTTTTCTAGGACAGCTTCCGCAAGGATTGTTCATAATTTTTTTTTCACAAGGATAGCTTCCCATAACAAGAACAATAAGAGAAAACAAGAAATATCTATCTAGAGGAGATGTTAGTTCAACTTGTGAACAAGTACAATAAGAATCTATATCAATAGTATTCATATGCAGTCGAGTATTCATTGCACCTAGCAATAATAGAATGTTTCAAAGATTTCTTTCACAAATTGTAATGTAGCAATTAGTACCCTTGATATACACAAATTTGAAGCTTAACAATTTAATCAATCCTAGAGCCTGAAGCCTCGACTGCTATGGAGGGTGCACTTGTTCTTCTGAATGCATTGAATCCAAGATTACAGCTTGGACAAGATCTCTAGTACTTTTCCTACAAACACACTCATTTTTTTCTAGATGATATAACTTAGATAACATATACAACTGCATACCTTTGAAACCTTGCAACATCGTCCAACTTGTCTTCCAATCTAAAACTAGATACCATATTGACAATAAGAGATTAGAAACTCAATCAGAAGATTCAATGATTACAACAAGCTAGAAACTCTAAAATTTCAACTTTGACCACAAAATCAATTTGACCAAAAGTCAACCTTTCACTTTGACTTTGACCATTCAAACTTTGACTTTGACTTTGACAAAAAATTCAAACCTAACATTTTTGCTAGCTGAGGGTATTATTATCGTACAGTTTGTAGCAAGGATAAAAGGCTTGAGGTTTGAAGGTCAAACTGGCATAACAGGAACCAATCCCACCCAATGTCACCACGGTGGGATGGTTCTTTCTCTTTAGGGAGGTGAGGCCTAGGGGAGACGTCCCCGGTGACCTGAGGTTTTGAGAAGGCAAAAGGATTATAAGACAAGGGTAAATTCTCTCCCTCCCCCCCTCACAAGTCACCACCGAGCATGCATTCCTAGCTAAACAACCAATAATAAAGTGAAACCCCCAAAAGATATACCTGCCTAAGACAAAGCAACATCAAATGATATATGCAACATAGTTCAATGGGTTAGTACTTCATATAAATTGATGACTATCTGATAAATATATTAGCAAATTGACAATAAATATTGACGAAGTCAATGTTTATAAATAGCAATGAAAATTATGTCACTTCATCAATAAACGTTGAAACAATGTGGCGTTCAAAGAAATAGGTTAATACTTCATTCAATAAATACTTATAACCACCATTTAATTGCTTGCAAGGAAAACAATAGATGCACAAATGATAATATAGCTGGAGATGACGACAACAGTAGGCTAGTTAGGTTAGTTCCTAAGCTAGGGTTAGTAGTTCGGGTTTGAATTCAAGGTTTTGAAAATTGTTGTAATCAAGTTCACTTCTAACAAGAGGTCTTTAGATCAGTGCCTTGGGGTTAATGGAGTCAAAAGTGAAGGATGCAAGAGTTGAAGGATCAAAGAATATAATGAGGCTAAAGACTAGAGGATTAAGCCTTGAGGTGTTGCTAAAGCAAGGCCTCAAGGACACAAACCCTAGGGGAGAGAGGCTCACTTTGGTGTAGGAGAACTAGGCCTCGATGCTCTCTCCTCCTTCCTTAACTCAATGGAAAGGACGACTAGATTTGAAAAGATAGCATAAAACTAAGACAAGAGGGTTTGAGAAACAAAGTGTTGCTAGAGCAAGGCTTGTACAACAAACCCTAGAAAAATCGGCCCAAAGTGTAGAAGACCTAGGCTTTGAGGCTTCTCCTTCTTCTTAACTTAAGAAAGAAAAATGGTTAGCATATGAAGAGGGGGGAAATAGTGTAAGGCTAGGCTCAATCCTCTTCAGCATGAAAGAGAAGAGTGTTGCTATGGCAAGGTTGTATCTCATTTCAACAAATAAAATGGCTAGAAATCTTGACAGGGACATGAGACAAGGACCTACAATGTGTGCTTGTCCCCTAGGGTTTTTTCAAAAAATTATAACCATAAATGCAAGAGAAATTAAACTACAACCATTCATTCAAGAATTTTTGCAGAAATTTACTTACATTTAACCAAGAAATCAAGTATGAAACTCTAGTTGTAACACCTTCCACAAAGATAAATGCCAAAAATGCCAAGAAAAATCTTCCTTCAACAAGTGCGCCACACTAAATCAACCAGAACCCTAGAATAGGGTACAAATTTCAGACCTCACCAGTGGTGAGTGAGAGATGATTCTAAAATGAGAGTGAAAACCCTCAATATATATTGTATCAATGACCTAATTTTACTTTTAGGTCATAAAAAGGTCGACAAGGCCAAAATACTAAAAATTATATTGTTTTACATTAAATGACATTTAAAACCCTAATCAAGATGAAAAGAGACATGAAGCCCCTCCAAAGGAGATGCTATCCCCTCTAGGGAAAATGGGGCATCTTGGAGCAAAACGTTAGCCCTCCTTGGGCTCCTCCATCATGCCACACGTGCCAATAATGCCCAGTCTGCCTCCCAAGATGTCCAATAGGTTGGATGACGTCATGGTCATCATGGGTGATGTCCCACGCTTTCCAAGGCCAACGTTCCACTAAAAAATGGTCAATCCCCCTAGGTCAAGCTCTGTCAAAGTGCCTCTTCCTCTTCTTCTCTAGTGCAAAGCTCCTGATCTATCTTTGTCCTATGTGTGCCCCCTGACGGGGTCTCATCATCCACCTGATGGGATCTTCAGCCCCATGTAGGTCCGAACTGATCATCTCGCCATGTGTACCTATCCAAATGGCACCTGTCTGTCGGGCATGGTCCTGCACATCAAAAGCTATGCCCTCCATGGGATCATCAGTCATAGGGATCATAGAAATGTCAATCACATCCCATCATCAATATTATTAAACATGTACATAAAATCCCTAATACATCAGTTAATAGCTCAAAGATGTTACACAAACCTATAATACAAGTCTGGAGGAAAGGAAAAGGCGTCCTATTGGGCTAGTGTCCACTGGAAAAGGAAAGTTCCCAGAAGAGACCTCATCCAAGCCATGTAAGTGGGTGATGTGGTCAAGGGATGTCCAAGCATCTGGGTGCAATAAGGGCCAAGGATGCAAGAAATGTTACCTGTGGGTGCCTTTGTTAGAAGGCGAGTTGTACCTGTCATGGATGCATTCTTTCCAAGATCGTTCTTGCCTTTTGTTCTTTTTCTTTTTATTCTTTTATCTTTTATTGGTTTTCTTTTTGTTCAAGAGCTAATCAGGGGACACTGCCCTGGCATGGTGACTAGTGGTGACAATGTTACCCACAAGTACTTTCAAATAAATGAGAAGGCTGGCTCGTGATGAGACCCCCTTTCCCTTGGCCATGCAACCAAGAGTCACTGCCCTAGCATAGTAAGCAGCTGGTGGCAATGTCATACTGATAGATACCCATGGACCTAATAGGCTGACTCGTGATGAGACCCCCTATCCCTTGGTTAGGCCTTGTTTTATTACCTTTTCTGGGTCCCACTTGTTTCTTGTTGAGAAGCCTTTTATTGCTTTCTCGGGGATCCCTAGGGGAAGCATCTCGAGGTTTTATTTTTAGGCTTTTATCTTTTACCATCTTGCTTTTACCTTTTGGGATTTTAGCCCCTTCTTCCCACAAGATAAGGTGCAGTCTTGAAAATAGGTCAACCCAGTGCCCAGACAAGTGGAATGGGATAAGTGAGCAGGAAACAAGATGAAACAATGGTGCTATGAAGGGAGAGGATGATTTCTTTTCAGAAATACCCCCAATGGCAAACCAAAATCTACATACATAGGCTTTCTAGGGCACCCTATCAATCCCCCCAAACATGGTCAAGCGGGCAAGTGTAATATCCAAACAGTTGTTAGAAATAAAAGGAATCAAATGCATACATTCAATGGTTTTGATGATCAAAGTGACACATACCATGATACATGGACTAATTACCTCATGGAGCAAGAACCATCTCTGACACAGGACCAAGCCAATGGTGATGGATGTTGGCGCTGCTGACAAGACAAAGATGTTGGAAGAAATAAAAGGTGGGTCCTCCAGGGCCATGCTAAAGTCGATCCTACTCTCGGTACTCCATGTCTGGGACCTGTGGGCCTCGAGACATGATCTCCTAGTTATCCCTAAAAGTGGGGGATAACAGGTACCAAGAGGTGCGTTAGTCTAGGGCGCACTAGGGTCTCAAGGAATTAATTCAAATTCTGAATCATAAGTGCCCAAAAACAAGGGTTAGGGTTTGTTGCAACTGCATAATCAGAAAAACTAGTTGCAACTGTAACTGGTGCCATAACGAGCTTAACAAATAACTTCCCAATCTATCTTCTAGTGGTTGGACTATCTGAATATAGTGTGGGCCCATAACCTGTTACAAATAAAGAGATGTGCTCATTTTTCCATAAACAATATAGCAATATTGTCACCCAATCATAGGCACAAAGGCCACCCCAAAGCACCTTAACCTTGACAGACAGAGTAATTCTAGAAGCAGACCAATAGCCAACTAAGGTAGTGCACCTTTCTCCAAGGGTAGCACACCAAGCAAGAATAAATTCCAAACCAAAACCAAGATAACCAAGATAAAGTCCAACCAAAATCCTAGTTGCAGCAGTTGCAGCTGCACTCCCTCTCCAAACTTGCGCACCACTAGTCACATGTCCAAGACTCCTTATTTTAGAGGATAATAACTTAAAATTAAATATTATCTTGAGACGACATGTCTTCTAGGGTTATTATCCAACATTTTAGGGTTTCTCTTGCTTCCCAAAATATTCTACTCTTGTCAAAGGTTACACGTGGAGGTTAATACCTCTCACAACTACCATAATATCAACAGGTGGAACACACTGGATTACTACTATGTGGAAACTTGTATAGTAGCATGAGTTGAGTGGCGCTCTATCTTGCAGAGGGAAGGGACCATGAGTCAAGTGGTTCGAGACATGTTGTTGAGGGACATCGTTCCAGTAGCACAAGCTACTCCATCCAATGAGGATGAGTAGCACAGGTGGCTTGCATGGCCCCAATTTTTTATGTATTTAGCATGCTATGGACATGCCAACTATATGTAGAGTAGTGGACTCAAACCGATACAACATTTAATGATGGTTTTTGTTTTTATACGATGATGGACATATATACATTATGTGTTATGAATGCAATGATTTGATGATGTACAAATGTATCCATTCTAGATTAAATGAATTGAATGTGTTATCTTCTTACATATGCATGTGCTAAATGCCAATCTATAATGTTGTTTGCAATGGTATCGATGAAATGGTTTTGTCTTATAGGAACATGATTAAATGAACATGATTATAGGAACATGATTAAACATCAACAAGATAAATCCTTACATAGTCCAAGAAATGACAAGATAAACCTCCTCTTAACAAGATAAATCCACCACAAATGCAAGAGAAAAAATCCAAGAGAGGTAGCACACTAGCATGAAGAAACCAAGACAAGAGCACAAGAGAGAAGAGATTTCCCAAAGAGGGCACAAATTTCAGCGAGGGAGGCTTCTCACAATGGGAGAGCTATGATGAAAATGATATACAAATAATCTTTATTTATACAAAATGTCTTAAACATAGTTTTCCCACACAATTTAGAGTAAACCACAAGATAATGGGTCAACAACCCTAATCTTCCCCCTTTAAAAAATAATATTATTTAATTCATGCACATGAAAGAAACCCTAAAACATGACATCACCCTCCTTTTGGGAAACCTTTGGCACTTTTTGGTAAGTCATTGAGGTTGGACAAGGGAAGTTGGGATTCCAAAATCCATCTTCCAAGGTGATAGGACCTCTCTCCACCAAATCAATGTGCCACTCCTCCTCAAAGTGCCAAGTGTCACGTCACCACCACATCCTAGCCCATGTATGATGCCAAGCTCCAAGAAGGTGACGTCTTGCCTCTCTCAAACAAATCATTTGGGTGGTAGGGCTAGGTTAGGTCCTGCATGATGTCATCTAAGCCTCCAAAGGCATGTCTTCATGATCTGACATGTGGGCCCTTGACATCCAACTTGTGGGCTTCAAGCCCCATGGAAGCCAAATCTAGGCTTGTTTATCGAAATTTGTCCACCAGCTGGGTCCTGCAAAGACAAATGGATAAGCACTCCAAGGATCTCAAGTCAAAGAATCATGATGAGTAAATCAAATCAATAAAAGAGCCATCTAAGCAAGTACATCCAAACCACTTCATAAAAATAAACTAATGCTCAAAGACCCTATGCAATTTAAGTTTAGACACGGGAGGGTTGACAAAACAACCTATTGGAGGAATAATTCCTCAAGTTTAGAGGTGTTTACCGAGGGGACCTTTCTTTAATTCATGTGGATAAGGTGTCATGGATGAGGGGAAGATTTTTGGGCATGGGGTTCATGACATACAAGGGGGTGTAGTGTCTCATTTATGGGTGCCTTGTAGAGGGTGTGTTGCGCCTTTGTTTCCAATGCATCCTTTTTCCAAGCCCATTCATTGCCATTAATTAATTAAGTTCCAAACACTAGGTACTCCCTAGGGTGAATCGATTAGCTTGGGGGGTTGTACTAAAGTGTCGCCTGAAGGGAGAAGTACACATAGTTCCATGGGGGTATAGTCTAGTTTGTAACACACTTTGTGTAAATCCCTCAATCAAGTGGGACATTTATGTTATGTGTTTTTTTTGTAGGTCTTTGATTTTTTAGGAGAATCTTTTCATTTCTCTCAATACCTTTTTGGGTGAGCATATGGAAGGTTCATAATCAGGGTTTTATATTTTCCTAGCTACAACCCTCTATGCCTTTAGCCCCTTCTTCCCATGAAGTGAGGGATAACCCCTTCTTGGGTTAGTACACCCGAAAAACCCAAAAGGTGAGGAGATGAGGGGATGAAATGTGGAAAGTGACAAGTATGATCAGGAATGGTATGATGACTCGTCAAAAGGACCTCCCAGTAGCATATCTATCCCTAAGGGTGACCCACTTGCTAGGGCACAATGCCAACCACCAAGGTGAAACATGAAAAATAATATAATGTCCTAGCAAATGTCACATAATCAAAAGTAGTAATAGATGTAACAAACTCAAATGCCTCAAGAATTGAAATGACAATCACCATAGTACCTAACTTGTACCTCATGGAGCAAGACCCAATGTCTTTCGGAGGCCAGCTGATGTGGTGGATACTTTCATGATTAACCTGGAGATGTGGTGGTGAGGTGGGTTTTCGTCTGTGTAAGTGGACATTGCTGGTAAAATTGTCTCGCGATACTTCGTGTATGCAACCTTAGGACCTCGAGACATCATCTCCTTAGTTATTCCACAAAACGGGGATAACATGTCATATATTGCATAAAACATTTTCTACATATTTTAAAGGACTTAGAAAGAATCATTATGTTTCTTACCTGTCAATGATTTTCTAAGGGCATATCGGTGATAAATAGAGCTAGTTGATCATATTCTAAATTCCATGATTGACCAAACTGTTTCTTTGTTTACATGTTTTGACATGGAGCTAGCTGACTGTTTCTTTGTTTACATGTTCTGACATGGAACTAGCTATTTATTTATTTTTACTATATCATTTTCTAAAGGATTGTCACTTGTATTGCCATGTCCTACATAACAATAAAGGTATGCATTTCTAATTTACAACTAATGAAAAAAGTCTACAATATTTAAGCTTTGAATAATATTAATTCAAACATATAAAATTACCATATTTTTTTTTCTTCGCCACTCTTAGTTTGATCATTTGACTTTGAATTAATTCTAGTAGAATCTCCAACACCTTTATCAACTTGATTGAATTTCCATTATTATTGGAAGATTATTGTGAGTCGTTGTCTTCGACAATTACAACTAAATATAGGGATTGAAAACAATTAGTTTAAAAAAAAAAATAGAAAAGACTTAATCAAATATTGTCTCCACGATTGAAATAAGTTGTTTTTTATTTCTTGACTTGTTCATAGAATGAACAAATCAACATCCATCATATAATGAAATAAATATGCATTTAGGTGAGGCAAATGTGTCAAATATGTGATCCTAGAACTTTTGGATGCTTTTTTTTTTCTTCTAATACATGATTTCTAGAATCCAAAATCAAATCTCTAAACATTTGTAGATAAAAAAGTGATAGATTTTCATCATGCCAATCCATCTCCATATGAAAAACAAAGACATTGTCCCCTTCCAAACCAATTCTCCAACATTATATAATAAACACTATGTAGGAATCCTTTGAACAATTCATATAAATGCCAAAGAATGGGTAACATTTCACAATTATTTCTCATCTCTTGGAGAATTGAAAGAATGCTTTACTAACCATATATGATACATGGACATCAATCAAAAAACACAGATGCACGTTTTTGCATTTGAACCAAGGAAAATTAATAATTCTAGGACATTAGCTTCCATCCATCCATAAACACAATTAGTCATATCAACAATAACAAACTCATAGAAAAGAGGTTGAAGAGAGTTGATACCAATTACTGTGTTGCGTAATGATTATAGATAACATAATTGAGAAACAAAACATTCAATATATTTATATCAAATTCCATTGTCACACTAATCTCTTTTTTCTTAGTATATATGTCCAATATGTTTTCAATACCCCTAGGTAAGTGAGGCTCCTCTTCTTGCTCTTCTATCTTCCTATTTTTCCTTAGGATTTTGCTTGCTTTTCCACATATAGAATAGTGCACCATTTTACAAAATGATTTCAAGCAATTTTTTGGACTTCAACTACATTTCTATCAAAGACATGCTAAGAACTATATAATTTGTTATCTTGAACTTTGAAATATTCACAAATCATATTTCTAATGATTCTTTAATCTTTGAACCGCTTGCAATATTGTGATAAAGTTTTTGCATGAACATTATGGTCAATTGTTGTACTCATCCAAAAAAAATCATCCATTATTTTCTTTGATACATTGTGCAATTCTGCTTCATGAAGGGAGTGTTAGCATATTCCTTGTTAGAGAGATTTTGTTGTTTTCGTAATTTCATAATTAATGCTCAGTGGAACACCAAAAATGAAGCAAATGAGATTTAGAGTATCAAAATCTAGAATAAACAAATTCATATTTATTATTTTTGTTTTTTTAAAAGAAGAAATAATATGTTTCCCATCCAATATATAAAAGTGCAATGTTTGCATTTAAACTTCATCTTCATATTTAGGTTCATAAAAAACTTTGGTCTCACAGGCGAAAGGAAATAGAAGATCCTCTCTAAGTGTTGTTGTAAATTTTGTGATGGGTGATAAAACAAGCTTTGCCACTTATTTCGCATCCACTTCTCAATATTGCAAACCATCCACTTCTCGATATTGCAAATTTGGAGGTAATATAACACATCTATTAATATCAATAGATAAAAAAATCACTGAATAAAAAATATTTGATTTTTTTCCTTTTGATTACCTTCTAATTTGCCATAGCTTCTACTAGCCTTCGACATCATCATGTTTGAAGGAATTTCTTTCAAATACTTGAAAGCCAATTTACTGATATATCCTTTCCTAAATTTCTAATACTAGCTCTTGTAAGGAATATTTAATTATTTTCAAGATGAGTATTTGAGAGCTTATTTTTCATATTCATTAGGTGTAATATAGAGGATGTTTTTTTTTGTCACAAAACTTTTTGTAAACTACTATATTACCATTTTTTAAATCACTTTCCTTATTTGTCCCTATCAATTTGATTGGTTGTATGATGGTAAAACCTAACCTTATTTTGCACAAGATATTTTTCTAGTGACAATATCACTTTTCATTAGATTTGGACAATAATTACAAACAAGTAGGTTAGTTTGTAAAATAAAACAAGTCTTGTTACGAACTACCTCGATTTAGACACATTATGTCTTCATTGATCACATAAGTAGATGTGACCATGCCAATAGTAGAAACAATTAATCTTTCTTCTGCTTCATAAAGATATAAATCTCCTTATGTTTAGTTGTTGCTTGAAGAAACAAAATCTCCTTGAATTGGCTGAGAATGACAAGTCTTGATATTGTTTACCTATAGTTAATTGAACAAATTTTGTGAATGAAATAAACTAATATAAAAACATTTACAAGTTAAACATAAGACCTCGTATATAACTTAAGTGAAATGATATAATATGCACCTAAAATATTATATGGTTTAGGAAGGAATAATTCTAGAGGAAGGATTAGTCAACTCTTCCCCGTGATCCTCTCCATAGTATTATCATGCTAAAGGAAGGGTTGGTTGACCCTTTACCATGATCCCCTGGACGAGAACAATATGCTCGAGAAATAATTATTTACCCTTTCTCCATGCATCCCCTCAATGGAAATACTATGTTGTAGGAAGGGTTGGTCAATCCTTGTCCAAGCTATCCTAGATGAAATTTATATGCTCAAGGGAGGGGCAATTGGTGCTTCCTAAGGGTCCCCCACTAGTATAAAACTATGCATGAGGAAGGGTTAGATGACACTTCCACTAGATAATCTATGATGTGAATACCAACATTGAAGAAGGGTTGGTCAACCCTTATCTACTCCTATCCTCCATGAGAATACTATGTTGGAGGAAGTATCAACTGACCCTTTCTTCGGATCCCCCTTACATGAAATTTTTTATTTCGGATGGTCAACTGACCATTCCATTAGATACCTTGTGACTTGAATACCATCCTTGATGAAGGATCAATCTACCATTTCCCATTCTCCCCCTCCATGAGAATACTATCCTTGATGAAGTGTTAATCAACCCTTCTCTATGCTTCCCCTCCATGAGAATACTATGGTGGAGGAAGGGTCAACTAACCCTTCCCTAGGATCTCTATTATTTGGAAACTATGCTTGAAGAAGGGTCGACCAACCCTTCTCCATGCTTCCCCTCCATGAGAATACCATCATTGAGAAAGGGTCAATCGACCCTTATCTATGCTCCCCCTCCATGAGAATACCATGTTGGAGGAAGGTTCAAACGACACTTACTTGGAATCCCCCTTACAAAAAAAACATGCTTGAACAAGTGTCAACCAACCATTCCATTGGATACCTTGCAAAGTGGATACCATCTCTAAGGAAGTCTCAACCAAAACTTCTCCATGATCAAGTGAGTGAATGAAAAAATGAGGCACTAGCCTCCTTTATTTATACAATCTGGCAGGAGCTAAAACAAAGTGTCTTTTCACTGGCAGGGTCGACTTCTCTTTCTGGGTGGTTAGAACCACCTTAATTAATTCTGGGGGTTGACTTCTCATTTTTTTTATTACAATTAGGGTTTGACCAATCCACAAAAGGGGATTTGGTCATTTACAATACCCGACATGATCAATCCACAAAAGGGTATTGATCTAATGAATAATACATCAATAATAAATAGAATACTCTTTGCAGTTACAATATTTCAATAGTAAATAGATGACCTATGTCTTAACAACTGCATGCTTGAATCCAAGCCATCTGTCAATATGATGAGTTTGAAGGTTATGAACCAATTGGGGTTGGAATTTACAGGGCCTTGTGCCAACATTTGTAGATTTGAGTCAAAAGGGATCGAGGTCTACGGCTTGATGGAAGAACTTGAAGTCCACCTTGCCGAATACCCTGATTTTCCTACATTAATGGATGTCATTGTTGTCTATATACCTGACACTTGGGGAATGATATTATCTAGGGAATGGGTTGCTACTTTAAGCGGAAGTCTACAGATGGACTTGTCCTACGCAACTATCCCTGTGGGGGATCAAGATTGCATCACTTTGCATAACAAGCCAAAGAGGATGGAACGCGTTGAAAGGTGTAATCATGGATATAGTAACTAAACTCCATAGATCCCTGTTTATTTCAAGGCTGGACTACTCTTCCCTTAGTAGAAGAGGACGATATTAATGAGATAACATGGACCAAAGGAAAGGGTGACTAGAATCTTCCTAGTAATCACAACATTATACAAGGTGATGACGAGACGTTACATTTACATGAAACATACATAAGGGACAATACTTTGGAATCCCACCCCATCATTCTGGAAGAGGAGAGAGATACAAATTGGGGTGGTTATATTGATGATGCCTCTAACCTATTTAAAGACTGGGATGACTATTTTTCTACACGAGAAGATGAAATTGACAATTTGATAAGGTTTAAGAGGAAAGGAGTTGGCTTCGTCAAATGGAAAGGGGATGATGAACATTTGTTCACTGAGTCAAACCAAGAAGATGTATTGATTACAGAACCTCACCCCCCTCCCTCAACACAATACACCTAAATACAAGAGGCAATTGATTATGAAGGAGGGGGCTACAAACAAGGAGATTTGGTTTTAGAGTGGGATACAAAGAAAGGAGAGCCTGACAATGTTAAGGGGAATGCACAATTTTGGCTTGGACCTTTTAGAGTCGGAATGAAGTCAGTCAATGATGCCTACTATCTATTGAGGAAAAGATAAGAATTGATCTTACTCAAGCATTTCCATACTTTACTTGGCTAAAGTAAAGTAGACGGGAATATCACCCTATTTTTATAGCCAACAAAAATGTATCCTACCTCACAAGTATTAATTACAAGTTCTTAGGCTAGTCTTTTATCGACAAAAAACTTGTTGGAAATTCATTTTTTATATATTTTATGAAAATATTAGTTGCTGAAATAAATGTAAGAACAGAAGTAAAGACACCAAGATCATAATCAATATAGATGAGACATAAAACAATCCTTTATTCCATTCCAATTCACCAAAGAGTCATTGTCTTTACAAAACTTCACACAGAAATCTTGGACCAAAGTCAAACTTAGAAATCCCCGATGGAACATACAAAAGGACTTCTGACAGAAAACCAAAACTGAACTCTAAAAACTGGATCAACTTGCCACAGACTGCTGCCCACTCGACTCTGCACAATAGCCTTTATCAGTCATGAAAGTTAATTCACAAACAGAAAAGTCTACACAGACTATCAAAGATAGATCAACACCTCTGAAGAGAAAGCGTTTGAATGATTTGATTCAACCTTGAATATTGGTGTCTACAATAAGACCTTGCTATCACAAAAGAGAATTAGGCTATGATGAATATATGAATGGATGAAAAATAAACTATCTAAACATAAACTCAAAGAGAAAACCTTAGCATGCTTTGTGCTTCTATCTTCCTCTTGTTCCTCCCCTTAGTTCAACTTTTAACAATTTAGAATTGGTTAGAGTAGTTGAACTAATTTATTAGTTAAGCTAACATAAGGCCTTAACTAACTTTAGTTAAGGAAGGGGGGGAAAAGTAATAATCATAATAGGGTCATAATTAAATAATAACTAATAGGTGGGACCCCCTTGTGACTCCTCTAGTGACAACAATAATCACATCATAACATAATCCATTTGTTTAAGCAAACACACCCATTGTGTCTCCCTTCAAAACATATTTTCCCTTGACAATTTTAGCACACAAACTTGAAATTATTTCAAATTAATACTCATGTATCCAAAAAACTTGTTGTCCAAAAAAAAGCATGTTGTCCACAATAAAACCTGTTGTCCAAAATCCATGGAGTCCATTGTCATAAAACAATAAATAACATAAAATTTAAAACCATATTTTCCAGTCTGTGAAGCAACTCTTCCATGGTTGTTGCTGTCACCTCCTGATTTCTTTGAAATTGCCTTGAGTTGGGCAGAGCCTTTAGGATTTATCTCACTAATCACATGGGAACAATCATCCCTCAGATGCATCTGTGAAGACACAGATTTGTCAGAGTCATAGGAGGGTGAGGAAGGGGCAGCGGTAGCTTTTCCTTTATCTAGTGCATGGTGGGATTCAGCCTTCAATCTCTTGCTGGCATGGGAAGATTGCACTGGCGAATGGTTAGGGGCAGTTTGGACAGTGGGGTTTAAAGGTGGAGGAGCAGGAAAAGATAAGTTTGGCCAGCCACGGTGCTTGGAGACTGTTGGGTGGACAATCTCCTGCCACCCATAATTTTCCAGGACTTCAGGCTATAAAGAGACATGAGGAGGCACTGGTATACCGAGGGCTTGAAGGGCTTGGAAGGGAGGCCTTTCAGGCCTCTGTTGGACTATTCCTTGTCCAATCCAATTAAATAATCCAGCATGGAACAATTGGCCCATCTATTTAGAATCAACATCAAAATGTATTGAGAACCTAGGCCTCCTTGGGCCTCGGTTCCAGTTACCTCTACCTCTGTTTCCTCGACCATGATTTCCCCGACTGAAAAAAACTCATCCTGCATATGTTAATAATTAGCAAATAGTCTTTTAAATAACCACGCATGAAAACTCTTTAGAAATATGAAAAAGACTTGGCTTAGAATGTATCAGGCTCATGCAATCCAATCCATACAAATTGTTCTAATGTTAATCAATGAGCAGGGGGGTGGAAAAAATGTCCAGAGATACATGAGGGGTTTGTAATTATCGAAAATATGATATAATGAAAGGGGAGAGAAATGTTCACTACTCAATGATAACAACAATCAACTGTAAGCAAACCAATAAACTTCACTGCGACCCACACATAAATTTGCCACTTTTCCCAATCTTAACACAAAAATTCTCTTAGTTGTGATCAATATCAGAACAGGGGGTGAATAAAATGAATATGGGATATGTGAGGGGGTTGTAATTAGCGGAAAATGAGGTAATGAAGGGGGAGAAAATGTTTACTATTCATAAGATTAATCAAGCAATCCATAACATATTTTGCAGTGAGAAAAATATGCATCAATCAACAATCAGATAACTGAGTAATAATTCCCATGTATTTAACTAGTTCACTGTCCAATAATAAAATATCCAGCACAGTGCCATCATTAAAGGTAAATATTTCACAAAATTTGTAAGAAGTTATGTCCCCTTTGTTCGCACATTCTGCATGTTATAAAAGTTGACAACAACACTCATTCCCATTCTGTAATCATTAACATCCACTACTGCCATACATTTCTCCAATCTATATTTAAAAGTCATATTTCCAAAATAATAATGAAGTCACTATTTCTGCAATAGAGTCAATCAAGGTATGTATTGATATTCGCTCCCACATATATATGTAGTAAAAATAATCAAGATAATCAAAACCTCACATGCCACGACTGAAGTGATAATTGACTATGCAACCAAATAGCCACTATTTAGACACAGGCTATACAAGAGTAAATTTCCAAGGCAATGTAACCATGCCACTGTGAAACAAATATCTAAGTGCGACTTAAAACTGAGCCAAACACCCCACACAACTGATATCAACAGTGATCAATTTGCAAAAAGATGAACGCACTTAGAAATCAGGAGTATCACTGGGCATACAAAACAAGCCATCCATATTATACGTGGTGCACAACTGAGAGGATTCCACCATAACCACACAACAATATATAACCACGATATAATTCAAAAGACTTCATTTTGGGCCATTTATTAAGCTGCTTGTGGGTGACCAAGCCGCACACATTCAAGTGTATTCTACCAAAAGATGCAGTAAACATATCCAATCCAATCTTCTAATTCTCAAAACCTCATCTACAGGACGCGACATATGTGGACAACACCAAACCCCTGTGACTAATGCCAACCATTATCCGAACATCATAAGCACCACTCTAACAGCGGTATAATAACCAATAATTCGGCACTGTGGTGAGGGAAGCAATAGACCAGACAAGCGTGATAATAGTGTGTACCCATGAACCAAAACAAAAATGACAGAGGCCCTTTCATAACAAAAAAAACTGATTCTTTGACAATAGGCTGGCGACTGTGACCCTTATAAGTGAAATTGGCAATGTGGGGCTCATGCCATTATCACAGAGGTAGTGACGAGAAACTAAACCAACATGATGGCTATACGACCCACGGGTGAGCCCGTATTCAAGGTAATAGACCACAGTGACTGGAATCCACTTGACAGGCTCGATAGTTTCCCTATGCAACCCCAGCCTGAAGGGTTAAGGGTTTTCACAGTAGCCTTCACAGGAGGAACGGAACTAACTTTAGTGAGACTTCGAGGCCAAAGGTGTACGCACAAGGGGTTTTGATGCTTGTGGATGAGAGACAGTCCCTTGACAAGGCCGAATAAGGAAACAATGCTCTTAATCAAACCCAATAACTGTGAAGACAATCATCCAACCATGATTTTAAACAAAACCCTTCAACCAACACACAGTGGTAATAAAGAACTATCACCTAGGAAGACTAACAATCCAACGAACTTAAACTGATACAAGCCGAACCATCTATTTTCCATTCGAATCCAAAATTCCACACAGTTGCAGCACTTAGGACAAACACAAACCCACACAACTGAGCCAAAATCATTTCATAACTAGAGTGAAGTCAAGAATGGCTAAAAGAGACATACTTGTTAATCAAAATCCTTAAGACGAGAGGTGGTTGAGTGGTTTCACCCTGCTAAAAATCTGGAGCGTGAACACAACAACAAGATCAAACAACAGTCCGACTAGGGTGGAAGCCAACAGGAAGGGTAAAGGTGGCGTGCGGTAAATGCACGTTGCCTCCACCCATATCTCATTTACTCCATAGTACATGTCAACGAGCCTTCCATTGACACCAATAATCAACCAAGGCATCGATAGTATCAACACATTTAAACCATAGCATAATCCTAATCCACATAATAATTCAACCATTTGCATTCACTTTGCCGAATGTGCCACCCACGTTATAACATATGTACATCAGCTACTAATTCTATTAATCAATGCATAATCATTGCATTGTTACCTTGCCAAAGTGCACCACCAAAATTTCCACCATATGCATACATAAAAAAATTGTAATTAAACAATTTTTATAGCCATTTCCTTGTAACTAAAGTTAACAATAACCAACAAATACTTATGCATGTAGCATTGCAGAACTAGGTTCCCTTGCGCTCGTTGTAATACCTTGCATTCTTTAAAACTACCTTTAGTGTAAGTTTACTAATATGTTTGTTATGCAGGTGCAATAGGAACAGTCACCATTAATGAATAACATGATGTAGTCACGTGAAGGGATATCATCATGAAAGTTCAACTCATATCAATAACAACGATATTCTTATTAACCATGTAAACCTCTGTAGCACATCATCATAACAATGGAAATGAACAGATTTGATCTTCAAAATTTCAAGGGGGTCCCACCTACTAGCATTATTTAGACTTATATAATAATAGGCTTTAGAAACACTTTGTGGATGAAATTGCATTGACGTTTTCAATCGTCAACACTATCCACGTTGGAAGGAAGAAGACATCCATTACCCGGTTAGTGGACACCTCCTCAAACCCCATCATGGGGCAAAGACTTGACTTCACGGGTAAGTACAAGTAAGTAGGTAGGCATTTGCATCCATTGTATATACCATCTTCATATCATGCTAGAGTAGTATAGTTGTAGTTTCACTTTCGTATTGTTTTTATCCATTATGTATATATATATATATATGCTTTGTTACTTTTTATTCCATTGTATCATATATGAGCAAGAGGTGGTATGAAAGGTCATTGTCCATTCCTTCCATACTTACCACTTTTCATCATTGTCCCTCTCATCTTCCCCTACCTTGGTTCAAGCATTGTGTTTGCCAAGCTAGTAAGGGTTGTACCTTGCCTTGTGGGAAGAAGGGGCTAAAGGCACAGAGGGTAAAATTAGTTGGAAAAAGTTAAAAGCCAAAATGAAACCTCCATATGCTTCACCCAGGGATTCCCGAGAAAGCAATAAATGGAGTCTAAGTAAGAAAAGGGGACCCATAAAATAAAATAAAACTCAAGATCTAGTTGGTGGATAAGAGGTCTCATCATGAGCCGGCCTATTAGGTCCATGGGCATGTAGCAGTATGACACTACCATCTATCTGGGTACCAAACTAGGGTAGTGGCTCTTGGTGGCATAGCCAAGAGAAAAAGGGTCTCATCATAAGCCAACCTTCTCATTTCCGTGAAATACTTGTGGGTAGTGCTGTCACCACTGGTCACCACGACAGAACAATGTCCCTCAGTTATTCTCTTGAAAAGAAAAATCAATAAGACAAAGAGTAAAAGGAATTGAATAGGCTAGGTAACAATGGAATCCATGACAAGGTGCAACTCGCCCTCTACAGAGGCACCTGCAGGTAAGACCTACATTTCCCTGTTATCACTGCACCTCTTGCCCAAACATTCCCTTTCCATTTCATACACTTACATGACCTAGATTGGTAGGAGACATCCCAACTTGAGGAGGATTATCCCAATAGGACATCCTGAGACCCTCTCCAAACCTAGCTTGTTAAACTGCATAACGTCTTTGAGCATTTGTCTGGGTAAAGGGGGATTTGATGCACATGTTTGGGTAATTTGATTATTGGATGTGATTGACATTGCTATGATCCCTATGACTTATGAGCCCATGGAGGGCATACTTGTTGTTACTGCAGGACCATGCCTGGTGGACAGGTACATATGGGGAGATGATTAGCTCAAACCTCCATGGGGATAAAATCCTACTATATGGATGTTGTGACCCCAGCCAGGGGAAAAGAGACACAAGAGGATGGCGTTGGGAAAGAAGAATGTTTCCTCTGAGACACTCCAGCAAGCCTATACCTAGGGGGGTCTTTCCCTTCCACCATGATGTTGGCCCTTGAAGGCCCTCGACGTCATCATCTTAAGCCTTGACGTCATCCAATTAGGGTTTTGGCATGAGGACGTCTTGGTTGGCATGTGTGGCAGCTTCTGAGGTCTTTTGAGGCCTAACGTTTCAATTTTGAGGCCTAACATTTCATGATGGGGCCTAACGTCACCCTAAGAGGGGCATGACATCATTCCTAAAGACAAACTAGGGTTTTAAATTGTTAATTTTATGTAAAATTAGATTTTTGACCTAAAAGACAATTAAAGGTCATTGTCATTGTATAAATAAGAGATAAATCTCTTGTATTTTTTCATCATTCACTCATCACTCAAGTAGAGGTCTGAAATTCAGCCTCCCTTCAGTGTTATTGGCTTAAACTAGTGGTGTGGACTTCTTGAAGGAGGCAATTTTTGGTGCATTTTGGCTATTTTCTTGTGGAGGATCTTCAACTAGGGTGATTTGCTAGATTGTTCTTGGTGAAGTAAGTGGAAATTCTGTGTTTATTTATTGTGAATGAATGCTATGGTTATTTTTTACTTGTTTCATGTCTAAGATTATGAAATTGCTAGCTTGAAACCCTAGGGGAATGACATGTGTTATCATCTTTTTCCCTATAATCTTCCATGTGTTAAAATCTCTTGAAAGAAACCTAATTTGAAGTCGATACTAGATCCCTACTATTGTATCTCTCTAGGAACCCTACTTCCATTTTCCAATTGCATAATTTATTACATTTTGTTCAAAGAAAGAGAAAATCGCTAAGGCCTAACCCTTGTTACTTTCTAGCAATTTTCTCTTGGAAAAGGATTTTTGAGGCCTTGGGATACCAACACCTCTTTTTTCCTCTCCATCCCTTAACATGTTATTATCATTTGTTATCTTTCCTTTAATAATTTGTTGCTGCCATAAGTGACTCCATTAAACCTAAAAAGGCACTAGACTATCTTCTACAAGTGGTGATTGATCAAACAAACACTCATACTATTATCCTTGAACTTTTTACCAACTTTCTCTAACCCTAAATTAGATTAACTCCTAAGCTAACTTTCTGTTGTAGAAAAACATTGCTACATCCATATAAACATACATTAATTTGTTACATTTACCTACATAACTCACACTAGAACCAATCAAAATTTAATTGTGATAATTGTTAGTTAATCTACTAGGTAAGTGCTAGTTTTATGTGTAGTTTTCTTGCACTTTTGACCATTTAAACTTGTTGATGTTGCAAAAGATAGCTACAGCCATCTAACTGCATCAAAATCTCTGCAAAAGTGACATTAAAAGCTAGCTAAACATTGCCAACTTTGCATATGACAATTTACTTTCAATTTGCCTAGTCAAAGTCACTTTTTGTTGTTTTTTTAAAGCAATTTCAAGGTAGGAATCTTGTGGCTGTTATAAGATATTAATTGTTGTTATAAATTGTTGCATTGCTGCAAATTCATAATTAGCTAGCTTATTTTATGAAGGTTTATTGTCTTATGAAGTACTAACAATCATCTGGTACTTGAAAAGTGCCTCGTTTGCCTTGTTGTCTTGTTCTGGGCAGGTACACAATAATATCAATTTGCTTCATCCTTAAGACACAAAAGAAGCCTTTGATTTGAGTGATCTGTGAGAGGGGAAGGATTTCCTTGTGACTATTTGCCTTAGCCTTCTCAAAACCCCCAGGTCACCGAGGACGTCTCCCCTGGGGTAGTCTTGACATACTCCTAAATATAAAGCGATCTCCTATTAAGGTGACAGTGATAGGTTATTCCCAGTTACGCCAATTTTCTACCCACTTGCCTTGGTCTTTTGGGCAACTACAAATTGTGCGATAACAATCCCTAGAAATTCAACAACACTAGTCTAGAATTTTCTTTGTGGTGAAAATACTCTTAGAATTAGTGCACTATCTCTCTGATCTGAAAATAGTGGGCTGACTTGTTATGCTATGCAAGCACCCTCTACTTCATTAAAATAAACTTTACAGGACCTCGCTCCATGTGTTAAAATATGCAAGATGAATTATGTGTCAAGTTTATGCATCTTCTTTTAAATGTTCATGTGTGAGGAAATGTTCTTTTAAATGGTTTAATATGTGTTTTAAATAAATACACAACAAATATAACTTGTAGCAAATAAACCATCAAACTCACAACAATAACAAGATGATAAACGAGTTCACCCTTCTCTGGGCTACATCTCCTTGAGCCTCCTTCTATGGACTTGGCTCTCTGGGATTAATTTGTCAAAGATTCTTTTACAAGATGCTTCTTAACTCCAATGGATTAACTAACTGTACCATTGGGTTCAGAATACATAAAAACTCGATAAATGACTAATAGAACTCTGAAAACAGATCATGGTTCATCCGGGCATGACTTCTTCTACATGTGGCTTTAAGATTTCCTAAGCTTCTTTATGAAAAAAAACACTTTTAAAAGTCCTCAAATGCCTCTGAAACCTATCCCAATGTGTTCAGAGCATAACAATTAGCCAAAAATGACTATTCAGTCACAGAAAACAGACTTGGGCTCATCTGAGCATGTCCTCAAACAATGAGGGCTTCAAGTTCCCTAAAGCTCTCTGAAACTTCAATGGTTAAAAACATACAAAAAAAGTCTTCAAATTCCTTTGAAAATAGTGTCAATGGATTCAGAACATCCAAAAACCCCTAGTTGGGCTTTTTCGGCACCTCATTTGGCCAAAAAATGAAGAAGATAGGCCTCCTGCCATTTTTTTCCTTCAAGCTTGTTGTCTCTGGTTCACCAAAACCCACCTCTATGCGTTCAACCTAGCTCACGCACTCCAAATCATGCTAAAACCTAGAACATGCGCATAACCGCAAAAAGGGTCAAATTGTCAAACCGTTAATAGAATTAGGTCCCCAAATTGCATAGGTCGTGGTCACAAAGGTCACCATGTGACCTCGCACAAATACAAAAAGAGAAAACCTTTAAAACCAACAGTTAAGTGACATGTGTCGACGTATGGTTGGTGGGAAAACCATTTGAAAAACCAAATCCAACTCCCGTGCGTGCTTCGTGTGTGGTCACATGTTAAAACATATAAAATCGGGGTCATATGTATTAGCACCCAAAACCGAGGGTTGGACGCCAATGAAATATGCGCGCGCAATTGTTAAAGTCATATGGTATAAGGTGTGCGACCGGGGGCTGGGGCTAAGCCCCAGCCCGGACCCTCGCGCCAACCGTTACATAAATCAGATTCAAATATATTTTAACCCACATATATTATAAGAAACACCGTGTGGCACACCGGTCGAGCGACCATTGCTAAAGCGCTTGGTCCTTGGGGGAGGTCCGGGGTTCGATCCCCACGGACTCCATAATATTTTGAACTAACAACCAATTACAACAGTGCCACGTGGTAGCCCATGACTGGGCCACATGGCACCACACCATTTACCAAAATGATGCCACGTGTCGCATCGTGATTTGCCCAAATTTGTCAATAAATGAATGCCACATCATCATCTGCCACCTCGTGCCACGTCATCATATGGACATGCCACGTCATCATCCGTACGGATTGTACGGACTGTACAGTCAACTTCCTTTTTTTTTGCCTGTTTGATGATTCGAACAGATCGTGATATCTCTATCATCCGACATCCGTTTGAACCCAAACAAGTTGCATTGGGTTCGTGACGACGAGGGTTACACACCCATTCGTTTTGAGGTAATTCCGAGAACTTTGATTTTTGAGCTAAATTTTGACCCCTGGTCCAGATTTTGATCATGCCTTCCCACTGAAAGGCTTTTGGACCCACAAAAGCTTATGATTATCTGTCTGAGATTCAATACTCTTCTGCTTTCAAGTTCTATCAACTGATTCTACTTGAAAAGTCTTTTTGACAATCACCTTGATACCTTGACATGCCTTGCACTACAACTGGCTATGTCCCTCAACCACTATTCTCTGGCTGTTGCTGACCCACTATTCTCTTTGTGCTTGGAAGACTGCCAACCTTCCCACTAAAAATCAAGTCCCTCTTGCGAACTCTTTGGCGTCAACACAATCCACTCTCCAATGGCTGCAAAAACTTTCTTGCGACATCTTGTCACAAGCCAAGAAAACCATCAATCTTGAAAACAAATTTATACAAGACCGAAAATGATGCCAACAAAGTCTTTTTTCTCTTCAAGCAAACGGTCTCATCTTGTACTTCATCAAAGCACATGGTGTTTTCCTGCATCTTGGTGTACTCAAAATTGACTTACAAGCCAACAACACCATCGACTAATCATAAGTCGAAAAACATGATCGACACAACATAGTCGTCAAGACAACATCAACACAAGTCGAAACTCATTGAAAACATATCAACCTACCCAATAACAAGTCGAAATTCATGATACACAATCATGAATCATTCACGATGAATTATCACCAGGTTTACTGCTTACACATACACAAAAACAAATGCATGTGCATGACTCTTCAACTCTCCTTCAAGTATAAACATAAGTACATAAACCCAAAACATATGGGTACATAAGAGCTGAATATGAAAAATATATATGGCTGTAACAAGTGAACATCATACCCATATTTTACATCCTCCTGGCGAAGTTGTGCAACAAACAAGAATGCCTTCAAATGAATTGCATTCACATGCAAACTTGCATCATACAAGTTATGATAAACTGCTGCAACTTGTCATACTCTCAACATAAATGCACACATAAGGATGAAATGTGCATCTACAATAGAAAAATGCAAGCCTTACTTGCTCAATAAATCCAACCATTTCTTACCAAGCCAACTCAATGGTGATTTCCTCTGCTGAAAATCGTCCTCTTGTGAATCATCTTGACTCACATCAATGATGGAATCTCCTCTTCCATTCTTGCCAATCTCTTTATCCATCTGCTTCTTGTGCTGTGGATGAGTGGTTGGATGCAATGCCCAACATTGGTCAATGAGATGACCCCTCTTCTGATAATGAGTGCAAATCTTTTGCATCCTCTTTTCAAGTTGTCTTTGCTTGTAAAGTTTCCTGAAAGCGGTCAATCTTTTCCAACATTTTGAAACATGATGGTTATATAAAC
>SNQJ01S0009546.1:83175-97602 GCA_010110895.2 Picea sitchensis
TTCCTTATAAAACAATACTTACCTCATGTATTTGCCAAGTACATAAATAATTTGTTTTATGTTTTTGTCAAAGTCGTCTGGGAGAGATAAAGGTAGAACATACTGTAACAAAAAACAAATAATTATTATTTGTTTCCAAAGAATAAGTACCAATAAGCAAATATATTATAACCTACTAATTACCTTAATAAATGTATGATAGTCATGTGTTTTAACCCCTCCAAAATCACCTTTTTTAGTTAAGATATTTTGTATGTTCGACGCAAAAACCATCGGAAACCTAATTTTTCAAATGGCCTCTTTTACAATATTGCTCTGTTGCTCCGTCAATAACCAAGGAAGACTAGTATTTTGTTCACGACCATCACCATTAGAGTTAATAATAACACTTTGCAAGGCCTGATTAGCTTCTCATATGTCACAACAAATCTTTCCAATTCTCTCTTTGTCAGTCCTTCCATCTAATATTCTCCATAACAATTATGTTATGTTCTTCCCGATATGCATTGTATAAAACAAATGAACTATTTGTAGGTGCTCGTAGTATAGAAATCTACTGAATTGCATCGGGTAACTTTTCATTCCTCGTGGAAGCCCATTCTTTCCTTAATGACATTCATGAAACATCAACAAATTGAAATTAACACTAATTAATGGGACAAAATGAAATTAATACTATTGAAATTAACCAAAGATTTATATAATAGGTCATACATAAATAATTTGTGTACCTTGACGATTTCTAATATATTCCAACTTCCATAGGCGAGATGTCATTCTTCGTGGTTTTTTTCCGTTTTCTTCTTTATCATTGAACTTTGCTTTGTTTGTAGTTCGATAACTATGGTTCTTAGGAAGAAAGTGCCTATACTCATCAAACACTTCCTTTGCTAAACTCCTTGAACGACGATATTTTATCCTAGGACCACAAACTGGGCATGCAAACTTACCCTTTGTTTGAAGACCTACAAGATATATGAATAAATGCAGCATCAAATTAGAGTTACAATTTAAAATAATGCATGATTTTTTCAAAAAATATATATAATATTAAATCACAAAAATAAAGTAACAAAATACCACAAAAATGTGTTAACCTAGTAGCATCATGAATTGTCCATGATAGTATTCCATGGAATTGAAATCGTCTTTGCCCTATTGGTCTAGAGATGTCATACATAGTGACGCCAACCCATAACTTCAATAACTCATCAATGAGAGGCTCAATATATATGTTCATATCTTTAACCTGGTACCTACCTAGTTGGTTCAACCTACTCCATGATTATATATACTTATCTAGATGTCGTGATATATAAAAGAAATAATTACCATGCATAAAACAAAGAAATGAAATATTTTGTCATGCTTTAAAGAAAATAAAATATAATTAAATACCTAGAACAATCATTGCCAACATTGTGTGCTCTCTCTTGATCGACATCCAAGGAGGAAGGTTATTGTTTATAACAAAAAAAGGTCACACTGAGTACGTAGAACGAAACTCTCCAAATGGATTGACACCATCAACTGCCAACGAAAGTCTAACATTACGAGGTTTGTCTTTAAAATTTGGCCACTTTTCTTTGATGTAGTTCAATGCAAAACCATCTGTAGGAATTTGAAGAACATTGTCTCGACTTCTGTTCTTTGCATGGAAATCCATAAAATGTGCTATACTTTGGCACCTAAACAACTACTGGAAACGTGGAATTATCGGAATATAATGAAGAACTTTGCGAGAAACCTTCTTTGACGCTTTATCGGTTCGATATCTACTTATTTGACATTGTGGGCATTCATTTTCCAATGTATATTGTCCATAATATATGATATGATCATTAGGACATGCATCAATAGTCTGATAGTCCATTCCAATTTCTTTCATAATCACGAATATTTCTCGATATGTGCGTGGAAAAATATTTGACGTCGGGAATAGAACATCACCTAACAATCTACAAAATTCTAAACAATAAGTCAATGTAAACAATATTAATCATTAATATATCATCCAATATACTAATTTACAAATTAGAAAACAATAGCAATATAGGAAAAAATTGAACCTTTTAAGTATTTGTGAACATGTAGGCATAAATAATTAACAAATTAAATACCTTAGTATCTGTGAGAGACATGTTTTTGATAAACCATTCAAAACCTTCAGGTTCACCAACAACAATATAGCAGATAAAATAACTTTTTTTATCCTTCATAAAGAGGTTGACGTGACTTCTCGAGTAGAGGATCAACATCATGACTATCATCTTGGTTGTCCTCATCCATTGGAGAAAATGTGTCTTGGATAAATCTATGTATCTCATCTTCCTGATTTTAATCAGTAACGTTATCTCCATCCATATCATCATTAATAACTTGATTAGCAGCTTCAATATTCTGATCTCGAATTTCATATCCATGTAAAGTAGTATTTCTGCTAGTACTTGGCAAATAACTCTCGGGAGGTCGACACTTTGGGGGCATCGTCTATATATTTAAAAACAACATAGAAAAGTTAGTGTGTATAGAAAATATAAAAATATCGATAAGAAATATTACTAAAATTCATGACATATTGATTATTACAGAGAATACATTAAATATTGAATCCTCTTACCAAGGGATGATATTCATAACCCCCTTCGGTGTGCCCCTTCTCCCTACAATGTCTTTGGGTTGTTGTTATTAAAATTATTCTATTTTTCAAGCCTCTGCAATCTTAGCAAGGGAAATAACATTTTCCATCACCCCTCGCCTCTAATGACACTCTTAACTGAGCAAGCTTCCTGTCATTTTCGTTCATTGTGACGAATCCTTGTCCTGACAAGTAATTGTCTTACCTACACCATACCAAACATTAAGTTGTCAATTTTTGATATTTTGGCTACTCTTTTCGATTATGATATGTTTATTTACAGTGACCTACATCTTTATAATAAGGTGATCATATGTGTAGAGGATCAACATCATGATGACATAGATAACATCTTTATAATAAGGTCATATGTGTACAAATGTTTTCATTATATAATAATGACATATATACCTAACATAAGTTTAGGGTTAGTGTTTATGTATCTTATTAGTCCCTGCTAAAGCAGGGAATATAGCAATCAATTACTATCATTTCACCGATCAGGGTTGAGTTTCAAGAGCAATTACATATCTTTATCAATGAAAAGAGAGAGATTATAGCTACAATTGAAAGGAAAAGGGTATGTGGATTCCATAAACTTAGAATATTATGGAATATGCATACCCTTTTCCATAGAATATACTAACTAGATCCAAAAACCAAAGACATGAAATATGGTACTACACATATTATAATATATTATCAAGGAAAAAATAAGCTAAATGCAATTTGGACATTTGAAAAAAAAATTACAAGTTAAATGAGTACATCAATAAAAAATANATCGTCTATATATTTAAAAACAACATAGAAAAGTTAGTGTGTATAGAAAATATAAAAATATCGATAAGAAATATTACTAAAATTCATGACATATTGATTATTACAGAGAATACATTAAATATTGAATCCTCTTACCAAGGGATGATATTCATAACCCCCTTCGGTGTGCCCCTTCTCCCTACAATGTCTTTGGGTTGTTGTTATTAAAATTATTCTATTTTTCAAGCCTCTGCAATCTTAGCAAGGGAAATAACATTTTCCATCACCCCTCGCCTCTAATGACACTCTTAACTGAGCAAGCTTCCTGTCATTTTCGTTCATTGTGACGAATCCTTGTCCTGACAAGTAATTGTCTTACCTACACCATACCAAACATTAAGTTGTCAATTTTTGATATTTTGGCTACTCTTTTCGATTATGATATGTTTATTTACAGTGACCTACATCTTTATAATAAGGTGATCATATGTGTAGAGGATCAACATCATGATGACATAGATAACATCTTTATAATAAGGTCATATGTGTACAAATGTTTTCATTATATAATAATGACATATATACCTAACATAAGTTTAGGGTTAGTGTTTATGTATCTTATTAGTCCCTGCTAAAGCAGGGAATATAGCAATCAATTACTATCATTTCACCGATCAGGGTTGAGTTTCAAGAGCAATTACATATCTTTATCAATGAAAAGAGAGAGATTATAGCTACAATTGAAAGGAAAAGGGTATGTGGATTCCATAAACTTAGAATATTATGGAATATGCATACCCTTTTCCATAGAATATACTAACTAGATCCAAAAACCAAAGACATGAAATATGGTACTACACATATTATAATATATTATCAAGGAAAAAATAAGCTAAATGCAATTTGGACATTTGAAAAAAAAATTACAAGTTAAATGAGTACATCAATAAAAAATAGCATACTAACCTTGCAAGTTCAAAATCCGAGCTATGTAGATCGAGAATTAGATTTGTTCAACCGGTGGGTAACGGAAAAAATAAACAACTCAAACAAAAGCCAAGAACAGTGTCACAACTATAGCAATTGTGTTGCAAAGTCTCTTAAAGTCACGTATATATAGATAAAATAGTCAACTAGCCGTTAACACCGACCGATGAGATAGGCAAAAAATTCGTCGTTGTTGCCACGAAAGTTCATCACTATAGCGATGAAAATCCCAACTAGGTTAAATTAATATTTTCGTGCATATTGCGACGAACTTTCGTGGCAATATCAACGAAAATCCCACCCTTTTTAAAAAAATGATGAAACTAGTGGAAGCATGGAAAATTTTCGGGGCATAATCCGCCCATATGTAGTAGTGTGATTCTGAATGATTTCCCATTTCCCTTCCTTCCTAGCTTCTTTCACCTTTTGAACTTCCTTCTTTAATTCAGCTTGGTCTCTTTTGTGGATCCTGGGGTTGGCGGGTTCATGAAATCTCCAATTCTTAGTCATTGTTTATTGTTCCTGCCACCTTCACACTTCTTTCAAAGTATGCAATGACCAAGGTTTAATGCTAACAGTTCATCATGAAACAAACGTGCAGATCATCATTAAAAAGAAAAGCATCAACAAGACAGTGAAATTTAAATGAAGCTCAACTCCTCGAATTTAAATGAATTTATTTTCTCTTATTTTCTCTTTTCTACCCAGAGACATGCATAATAGATATTTCCACGCAATGGGATATATATTATAAGTTTCAATATATTAGCGAAAATGAATCTGCCCAGCCGTTTCCCTATTCCATACTTGAGCCACTTTTTCAATTGCGGGTTCCCAGATAGGTGGGCTCATGTTTGCACTTCCATTGTTCTATGTCTTGCAAACATTACCCAGACTTCCACAATATAAAAATTTCCCTCTGGACTGTCCCATTATGCCCTCTTCCTTGTTATGTGTTTTGCACTCAAAAAGTTCTGAGACATACAATTTGACCCTTGGGCCCTCGCCTCCAACGGTTGTACCTTGTAACCTTATTTTGAAGCCCGTCCGACCGCTTTCGATAATCAGACACTCCTTAATTTCTCTTTCTCATCCCTGCGACCTTCGTACCTCTTTCTTAATATGAAATTAGTAACCTTTCATGCTAACAACTCACCATGCAGGAACAGTCAACATTGTCATTAATGAGCGAAACACTTGAGGAGATCTCCCATTAATACATATTAAACCAAGATCTACGGAGAGTTATATTATCCCTTTTGATAGTTTATCTCAAACACGGGTCGTCGCGTTGGCCCATTCAGGAAATCTCCAATCCTTAATTTATCATTGTCGTACCCGCCATGTTCTCACTTCTATGTATGAAATTACTAGTCTGTAATGTTACCAACGCATCATGCAACAACCGTCCAAATTGTTATTAATGAGAAAAAGTCTTGAGGAGATATCCCATTCAAATGCATTGGACCATGATTTGTGTAGGGTTATATTATCCCTTCCAACTCTTCATTTCAAACATCGTCTAAAGAAAATCAACGTTCTTGTAAACTTATGGCAGCAGCTCGACAACAGTTCTGTGGAGATACAATGAATATCTTCAGACGTGAGGACTAGAACATCCATGGGTCTAGGGCATACTCTTACTATTCATCTCGTTCCTCCTAGAACGAAGTGATTTGGACCTATGGAATCACTCGTGTAGGTTGCGTCCCTGAGTTTTTTTACTATAAAGAGGTGGTCTCTTGGTGCACCAAAAAATATATTCCAAGCCAAATAATTATTCCATTGCATGACCATTATTTTGTTTCTTTTTCACCTCAGGTCTTCTGCAAGATGTTAAGATTGTTGGAGCCAACATTGAACTTCAGAGGACAAGACTGCAAACAGTTCCTAGAAACACATGATAACGGATTAGACCTCTTACCCGAGTTCCTCGAAGACCCAACAGCAGTTCCTGAAGATATAAAAAAGGTGCAGGTTAGTTCCTTTAGAAATCCATTCATGGAAATTTCTTGGTTGTTTACAAGAATAATGGGACAGGAATCCACGACAAGCATTTCCCATGTAGTTATTTATATTTTGTACTTCACAGTCAATGAACAATTCATTTTCGATTGGGGAAAGCTAATTTCCATTGAAATATGTTCCCAAATATCATGATTCAAAGAATCAGATAAATTTTATATGTCATCCTACTTGATTTTCGCAATAGTGCATTGTTGTATGTTTCCAAAACTGTCTTTGTCCAAGAAAATAAACTATGAATTTGACCTAGTAACATTCTGGTACCAGGCCTTGTGGAGGCACAATGCCTCCCATTGTTTTTATGAGGTTTTTAATTCCTTTGTCTTAGTTTTCAAATATCTATTGTTAAGAAAGGATGCTCCCCATATGTCTGGCCAAGCAACCAAGTTTTTGTACAGGAAGGGGACAATTGAACAAAAGGAAAATTACAGTGTAATAATGATCTTTGGCTTCAAGGAGAATCCTGCTTTCCTTCCATGCCACATCACAGACAAGATGTTTGTAATAGAAATAGCAAGGAAATACAACCACTGGTTGCATTTTTTCCATGACAAGAGAAAAAAAAAGTTCATTCCTCTACCCTGGAAAGTTGGGGACTTCGTGTGTAGAAACATCAACAATATTGACAAATTCGTAGGCAATTTCAAGAACTTGAACCTAAAATATGTTGAAAGGCTAAAAGCGTTCGACCTTAATGGGATTTTTCAAGAATGTTTACTACCGGTTGGATTTAGTAACTCGTTTATTCATAAATGCCTGACCAGAGACAGAAATAGTAACAACAGCGCTTCTGCTTCTGACGATTGTGAGGTAGAGACATTGCAAAGTGCAACTGAATTGTACAGACAACAAGGAAAAGGATCTGGTGAAAAGAGTGGCCAGTCTCTAGCCAACGCTCCCAAGAGAACGACATCACACAGCATCGTTTCAATAGCCCACCCTAGTAAGAAAGCAACCCAAAAATCTTCAAACGGAGGAGGAGATAATAACCCTCCTCACGGAAAAATAGATATTTCCCACAAGCTTCCCTTGATGAAGAAGAGAAAAAACATTGTAGGGCAGGCGAAAGAACCCGGAATTTAAAGTGAGCACATGCAACTTGAAACTTTTGTGGATGCCCTATTGCAGAAAGTTGACTCGCATGTGGACGCGATGCACCATAGTTCCACAATGGAAATAGTTGAGACCGACATTTTTGACGAAGATGAATCCTTCGTATTCCAGGGCATTGTTTTTACAGCCAATCTAAAAATTTAATCATTGAAAAGAAAGATGTAAAAAATAAGAAAGGAAAATCTCGTACAAAGATTAACTTTAGGAAAATGATGTTGTGCTAAATCTCTCGATTTCACCGCGTAACGAGTGATTCTCTTGATGATTCCATTGGAGGAATTGAAGTGGAGAATGCCAGAATGAACGGATGAGACAAGGAATTGGAGGAGGCTTTCATTGCTACCCCATTGTTTTCCAGTCCTTTAGCAAAAATTGTGCCTTCTACCCCTGCAGCCAAGTTAAAAGGATCCTCCAGCCTCCTCACATCTTGTAGAGATTTTGTAGACAAGAACATCAAGAAAATAATGCAGCTAATTACTGAAGCCTGGGAAACATCACAAAACTTAGCTTCCTTTCGAAAGAGGGCAAATGATTTGCACGGACATTTGCAGACGAAATTAAAAAATGAAGAACGTTTCTATGAACAGATGGTGACCCCTTTTGCCAACCATGCCATCAATAGCTTGGATCTTAAAAGAAGACAAGATGATCTCCCCTCCCCAAAGCGGATCAAACAATTAAAATCATGCTCGCAAAATAAAGTTAAGAACCTGCAACTCATTGTTGAATCATTTGAACAAGCCATATCAGAGAAAGAAGAATTACTCAGAAACCTGGCCCAAATAGACTTAGCCAGAAGTACCAACGAGGTTCAAGACCCAAACTTAATCCTCAAATCCTTGTTCTTGACCAAACAAGCCTTTGATGAAGAACTTGATATTTTAAAGGGGTTGTCTTTAGAAAAATTTTACGGCATCCTTGAATATGGTGAAGATGAGATCAAGAACTGGCTAGTGGACTATTCAGCACACAATGAAGAAATTGAACAGGCTCTACATAGTATTTCTATGGATCTAAGGAAATTAGAAAATGAGCTTTTTGACATAGAAAATCGCGATAAAATCAACATGGCCTCTATGAGAAGCTACATTGAAGAATGGTTCCAACGAAGAATGGACAAGCTCATCGACGAAGGGAAACAACCAATTGGCATGATTCCAGTGGTCCTTGACGACATCAACAAAAACGTATCGGCTTCATAGTAAGTCTATATTGATCACATCTTGTTTTTTTTATCAATCCAGTTATTCTACCTCTTTAAATAGAAATGTCTAACCAAAGACTCATAAGTTTCAATTTCTTCTTTTCAAGTCTTCCTCTCTACCGTCGTGCACTTCTTCTTTCTATGGTCCTATTTCTTATAGTTATTTATTTTATGGTCTATGGGAGCCCCAATCCCAATCTATATGACAAACGCATTTAAATTTCCAGAAATATGGAACAGATTGCAGAAATATGTAACAAACATTATTATTTTTTGATAAATTTCAAAGAAAACTAATTCAGGAATGTTAAATGTTTTTTCCTTTCGGGAATGCTAAATTTGTTTTCCTTCAACTATGTTGGATGTCAAGAAATTATGTTTATTATATTTGAATGCTTAATGTGTGTGATTCCTGGTCCTTTTTTCCAGGAACCTTTATTTCAAGGAATTATTAATTTTTGATAAATTTCAAAGAAAACTAATTATGGAATGCTATTTTTTTTTTCCTTCAACTATGTTGGATGTCATGAAATTGTGTGCTTCCTGGTCCTTTTTTCCAGGAACCTTTACTGCAAGTCATTGAGATAGAAATTTTCTAAGTTCCATGTTTGAACTATACACACCCCAGGAAGAAACTGCCTCATTTGCATATTAACCTTGGGGGTCATCTACCAGCCCAATGTCTTGTGATTGGCTTGTGATACACTACCACAAGTCATCCTCCCATCCTCTGCATGGATACCACCTATACTTCAAGTTGCTTCCCACGTGTCTCTGCTCAGTCCCGCTATAGCAACTTGGTAAGGACTACGCTGCCATACAACACTTGTTGTTCCTAAATACTCGTGAATGATTTTAACTATTATAAATATTGATCAAAAGAACTCGCTTAAAAGAGATAATGGCATCATTTTAGTCTTAAGAGTAAATGATACAGTTACATCAATACAAATGCATTCTCTTTCTCTAACTTTTTGTTTGATGATAAACATTTTAATGTTATCGTCCATGACAATAAACTTCATTCCCATGTTCATCTTATTAAAAGATTCATAAGAAGGACATCCATAGCCCCTACTTTATATATGTTTAGTAAGCATTTTCATTTTTACAATCTTTACAGTCAATTTAATGGTTATGATGTTCCAATCATTTTTAACTCGATCCTTTAAAAAAAGTCTTTACTTAAATGACAACATCTCTATGAAAAGTATGTGATGTTTCTCATATTTTTTTTTATGATGGTTGGGTGGTGTAGAAGGCTTAGTAAATGAACGGATGGGATATTGTAGTAGTGTATGATAGGTTGCATTTTTCCGTTAGATTTTTTTCCATAAAATTTTAATTTATATCTATGTAAGATTTATTTAATATAATATAAGTGACATGATCATATTAATATATAAGATTTTCAATATCATATATATAAATTTATTAGATGTTTTGTGAATATAAAAATATTTATATCTATATAAGATTTATTTAATATAATATAAGGGACATGATCATATTAATATATAACATTTTCACTATCATATATAAAAATTTATTAGATGTTTTGTGAATATATAATATTTATATCTATATATAAAATTTATTTAATATAATAAAAGTGACAGGATCATATTAATATATAACATTTTCAATGTCATATATATAAATTTATTAATTTATTAGATTTTTTGTGAATGTAAAAATATGTAAGGTTGTATTATTATTAAGTAACAATAAATTATTGATAAAAAATAAAATGAACAAGCATGTCTTACCACTAGTTACAACAATGCTATACAATATGTATGTCTTACAACTAGTTACAACAATGCTATACAATATGTTTTAATAAGTCAATTTATGTTAATTTCTGCAAAACTCGTCAATTCCCATTACTTTAAAACTTCCAATCCAGTGAGTTTTCCTAGGATATGACAACCAATTCTCCAATTTTTCCAAGTCCATCTCTTATTCTCAAAACCCGCCATCTCGAGCTAAGTCAAAAATCAAAGTGTATGCCAAAATTTTAAATGAGTATTATTTTAATAATAAATATACCTTTATAATTCGTTAGTTTATTTATTTGGCTTTATTACATATTTTAGAGTCAAGGTCTTATTAAAATACATATAATACGTTAGGTTTAGACAGGGTTGTCCTTTATCGCCCTGCTATTCATTCTTCATTCTGATCATGGAAGGATTTAGCCTATTATTAAAGAAAGGAAAAGGAGAAGGAAAGTTATCTAGTGTGAAGGTTTTCAAATTAGTCAAGATTTTATATTTGTTATTTGTGGATGATGTGTTATTAATGTCAAAAGCTTTATCTGGCAAGTGGCTAGAGATTAAAAACATTTTATCGATCTTTTGTAGAGCTTCTGGACTAATGATAAATTGGTCAAAATCTATCTTCTATTTTGTTGGAGTCAATGGTGAGACTTTAGAAACTTTAAAAGAAATTTTTCCACATAGTTTTGAAGAAATCAACAAAGCTTTCCGTTACCTTGGATATTTCTTAAAGGCGGATGCTTACAAAACTGTAGATTGGAGATGGCTCTTAAAAAAGATTGAAGATAGGATTGGGATGTGGTGTAACAGATTGTTAACACCGAGGGGTCGTTTCACACTGGTTAAATCAGTTCTGGAAGGACAATCGGTGTATTGGATGGCCTTGGCGGCCATTCCAGTCTCCATTCTGGAAAAAATAAGGAAACTTATGTTCAATTTTCTTTGGTCCGGTGAGGAAGGAAAAAAGAATTATCATCTTTGTAGTTGGGAAATTATTGCAAAACCAAAACATTTGGGAGGCTCGGGGATAAGAAACCTATTTCTCTTCAATAGCGCCTTGGCGGCAAACTCCTTGTGGCAAGCCCTGATGAAAGATGGCATTTGGCATAAGGTGATTAAAGACAAGTACATATAACATAGTTTCGTAGTCACCTGGATTAGATCAGCCTCAACATAAACTCCAGCTACATCTCAAACCTGGAAAAATCTCTTGAAGGCTTTACACTTATTAACCCACTAGTTGCGCTGGAAGTCGGGCTCAGGACACTCGATTATTATTGGTATGGATAGTATTTTTGGATTGGGGAGTTCATCCTTCTTATCTGGTCAGTTGTTAGTAGAACTGAATAGAAACAATGTGATCTACCTCTTTCAAGCTTTGGGAGCTTGGAGACCAGGAGTACTCTCGAAACACTGGAAAACTAGCGAGGATTTGGGACTAAGGGGGACTCTAGCAGTGGAATGGGATGCTTTCAGCAGGGTGTTGTGTGGAGTGGGGGTACAATTATAGGAACAAGACTATATGCTCCTATGGACTGGAGGGGATAGTTCTGACAGTCTAAATGTAATATATATATATATATATGGCTCTCGCAAAAAAGAAATGGTTGAATGTTATCGGGGATTGAAAAAGGGACTTGTGGAAGTGGGATATGGCACAGAAGATTAAATTGTTTATATGGTTATCAAGCGAGAACAAAATCTTAACTTGGGATTCTCTGCAAAAAAAAGGGTTGGAAAGGCCCAAATCATTGTCCATTATGCTTCAAAGATGTTGAGACTATGTATCACATATTTGTATCTTGCAGATTCTATGGGGAAGTCTAGCTGAGGATAAAAAAATAATTTAAAAACTTGGTTATTTGGGTAGGAAACACTTTAAATGAATGCCTGGAAAACCATGTAAAAAGAGAGGTGGTTTTCAAAACGTTTCCTGCCATTGTTTGTTGGCATGTCTGGTTGGAGTGGAACAATGTAATTTTCGAAGGATGATTCCTTCCAGCTTCTCTGTTGCTTGTAAAGTCAAATCATCACTTCCTATTGGGACACCTTTGAAGAAGTATGCTCCTCAAATACTTCAAAATCCGATCTTTTATTCCCCTATAGTGTGTTGGTTCGATGGAGCTGCAGATTTAAATGACCATAGATGTGGTGCGGGGGGTTGATAAATACTAGTTCAAATATGGTCATTCAGAGGAATTTTAATTGTGGTTGTGGGACTAATACTAGAGCAAAACTGCTTGGTGCATGAACTACCCTATCCCTAGTTGTACGATTGAATATAGATATTATATAGGTAATTGGTGATTCGAAGATTATCATAGAATGGTTGAAGGAAAAAGGAAAGCTACAAGTTGCCTCTTTAATGGGATGGATGGACAGAATTAATAGGCTCAAGATCACATTTAAAGAGATCTATTTCACCCATGTATATAGGGAGATAAACATGGAAGTTGATTACCTCTCGAAGAAATCCATGACGAAGGTTGAAGAAATGATAAACTACAACTTATGGGTCAATGGAAACAAAGGTCCCACTTCTTTCTTATATATATATATTAACTTCTTAGCTATACTTTTTGGGTCTTGTCAATATCTAGAGCATTTGAAGGAGCATAAATATGAGTGGAAGAAGATTGCTTAAAAGAACTCAAAATTTCGGTTCCTTTCTCGTATCGAATTGGTAGCTGGTAAAAAGGCCATGGATAGGGTGTTAAAGTCATTAAAGAATCCTCGTGGTAATTCAATGTACCATTTTGTTGTTGAACCCATGAGAGTTCATTGGAAAATATGCAATCTTGTGGAGTCGTCCATTAATGGGTTGGACGAACACCAAAGATGGAAATTCATAACATGATTATTCGGGTCCTCTCCTGATCGACCATCAAATTTGGGAATATCAGACAGTAGTTTGGCTAGTATGACCGGACAATAAGGAGAGTGTAAAATAGGATCATTCAAAATCCTAGTCGAATCCGGTAAATCCAAAGTAGCAAGAAAAGGAAAGTTTATGTTCACTTGAGAAAACTGGTAGTTTTGAGGGGGAAGGCCCGCAGGTATACCGGTAGGACCGTCAGTAGTCTGTATATAAGTAGACAGTCCTGATAGATTTGGTTGTGGAGGATTTTGAGGCAGATAACCAACATGGTTGGGTTGATTACGTATGTTCCCTTGGAAAGGAACATTGGATTGAAAATTTTGATGCCAAGTAGCATTTAGAGATCCTAGGTATGGTTAACCGAAATTGGGAGGTACAAAAGAATTAACTTGTGGATGTTTCCCCCCAACCGGTTATTGATTCCCTTGGATAGGAAGATTCCAAGGTTGAGATTGTAACACAGGTACATTTTGTCCATAAAATAGGTTATGGTCTCCAACTTGAGGTTTCCCCACAGGTTGAGGTTGTGCCCCAATTTGAGGTTGCCCCCCAAACTGGGGTTGCCCCCCAGCTTGAGGTTGACCTCCAATAGGAATCTGGAAACCAGAAGTGACAAAAATATTGGTGCCTCCAACTGGATTGGAGCCATTAAGGCTCAAATGATTAGATCCCCTAGGCAAAGGCGGAGGAGGAACATAAGGCCCCCTGGAGAGAACTTGGGCAAGTGTAGGAAAAAATTGACTAGCAGCATTGTACCCAGGAGGAACAAAAATTTTTGACCCTCTGCCTGGATTCTGGGTAGGAAGAGAAATAAAAGTATTCAAAGAATTAACCCAGGGGGAAGTGACGGATTCGGTCTAAGTGGAAGTGGTGTTCCAATAGGAGCTTGGGAAATCACTGTATATTGTAAATTCTAACCTTGTACAGTATCTACTGCAAACTGATATTCAGAAAAGAACAGAAAAGATGCAATGGCAAATACAAACATTACACAGAGATTTTTCACCTGGAAACCCAAACCGGGAAAACCAGCATATAT
>SNQJ01S0009546.1:103606-132680 GCA_010110895.2 Picea sitchensis
CTTACATAGGAAAATAATCCAAACGATTAAATTATCATAATTTAAGAAAACATAGAAAGGATGGTATTTTATGTAGTAAATGATTCAGGTGGATATTGGTGGCCACCTACCTATTCCAACTGGCTCCTCTTGATAGTTTTTAGTTCAACACGTTCTTTTGTACTTCTTTGTAATTGTGGATTCTACACTTTTGGGGTTGTCTGAAGCCCTACACATCTTCCAAGTGGAGATCGGTGGTTTTCTGAAAGCTTATTTTGGAATCTTTCATGTCAGCACATCTTTTTGTACTTCCAGGGCCGTTTTGGGGCCCTAAAACGTGTTTTTTTGGCTTTCCACAGTCAATTGTAGACAAAGTCAGATTTTGACAGCCTAATGTGTATTTCTCAAAAATACCTTTCCATTGGACTATCACGTGCCTAAAACGGAGGTCGTATGAAAAAATTATGAACCAGGGAAGTTGAGGTACCAACTTACCCATCGGAGCCCACATATCTTTGGTGTTTCATATCCTAGGGTTAGGTTTTTGGATATCTAGGGTTTTTGCATTCATGAGTAATGATAAAAGGGCCTTTGGAGCCTCATTGTAATCATTCTACTCAGATGGATGCACATAGTAGCCACATCTCTTCTTAGATATATATACCACCATTCGAGCAAGATTTTTTCAGTTCTGCAGTTTTATAGTTTCAGCCTATTTCATTTATTCAATAGAAGTTATTGTTCATTAGATATTTGTTGTTTTTCTCCATCTCTATGTGTTATTTTATTTAGTCTTTTATTCATTTTGTTCCACTCATAAATCTAGATTAGTGGTAAAAGAGCGGTCTACTCTTCCTTTATTTTTCTTCATGCATGTCACTGACAATATCTGGGTACAAGAAGTTGTGACTCGAACCAGTCAAGCCTTCGCAATATCGGTCATGCTGAGCCCGAAAATAACCCATGGGGGATAGAAAGAAAGATGATGGAGCATGAGATCCTTTTAAAATGTTGCTTGAGGAATCCCTTGCATGACAAAGGAACGAAATGATGGACAACTTTGCACAAATTCTTTAGCGGCTTCCCATAGGAGACACATCTTCATCAAGCGACCATGCAACCCCCTTCAAGGTACATGTAAATTTTGATATTTCATTATTTGAAGGATTGATAGATGCAGATGTTGTAGATAAATGGTTGAATCTACTCGAAGAGTATTTTTCGGTCCACAATTTTTCTGATAGGTAAATGATTACTTTTACACTCCTTAAGGTCATCCCCCATGTTAAGGACTGGTACTTACTCTAAGAAAAGGGCCATAGAGGAATCTGTAATATTTTCGGTCATCCCCACATGGGATTCCTTCAGGGATTCCATTAAGGAACAGTACTACCCTGTAGGAAGCTACGAGGACTAGTACACAAGATGGACCACCCTACATCAAGAAAGGGAGTAGACAATACCAGATTTCACCAATATTTTCCATACCCTGCGCACCAAATTGGGTATCAAAGACTCTGAGAAACATATGGTGCTCAAATATTGTGGTTTTTTTCATGTATACATTCAAACAAAAATGTATTTTCTGGACATCGCATCATTGGGTACAAATTGTAGATATGTTGTCAATATCGAGCAGAAATTTAAGCAGAAGATGCGAGAATTTGGATCTGCAAACTCCTCATAGTCGAAGCAGGGAAAAGTCAGCCCCAACCCACAAAACAAGGGATAGAGAAAATATGGCCACTCTTAGGACAACCATTCCAATCTGTAACACAATAAGGGTAATGAAAAGTTGAAGAAGGACATGGGAAAATTGAACGAATACCATAAAATCCCTTGGCACAACACCAAGGAATGTTGTTTAAAGCAGTCACTCATGGCTGAGCTGAAATATTTCGAGTCATAGGCCGATTCTGACTCTAAATCAAATCCAGAAGGAGGGAAGTGGATTATTGATGTTGAACCCAGTGCCACTGTCGCTACCACCAAATTCTATCCATGTGAACCAGAAGAACCAGAGGAAGGGGAACGCCTCTTTTATTCACAAATGTAGGTAAAGGGGGTTCCACTTCATTTCATTTTCGATAGCAGCAGTCAAAATAAACTGATCGCAACATAGGTCATCAAGCAGCTGGACCTGCCTATGAAACTGCACTCGGAGCCCTACACCATCGGCTGGCTTCGCCAAGGAATAGATCTTTGCGTGAGCCACCAGTGTTGTCTGTCCTATGACATCAAGCCTTTCAAAGAAGAGGTATTGTGTGATATTTCTCTCCTTGAAGTTTATGATGTTCTTATAGGACAACCATATTTTTGGAAGCGACATGTTGTGTATGAGTCTAGACCCCGTAGTGTTATTATTACTTTGGGTAGACAATTGTACAAGATACCAAAGGTAGCATCGCCTACCACTATTTCTTTAATCTCTACTAAGAAATGTAGTAAGGTCATTTCATAGACTGAGAAGTTTGTCTTCTTTGTGATCCATGCTCACAGTAAGAAGAAGGTCATCACCACATATGTTTCCTCTACACAGAGCCTCTCTTTGTAGAAGAAGTAAGTGGACAGAATCCTGGAAGAGTACAGAGACATATTCTCCTCACTCACCGGGGTCTCGACGCACTGTCAAGTCAAGCATCCAATTGATCTAACCCCCAGTGCGTCTCTGACTAATGGACCACTCTATCATCACTCACTAATGGAAAATGATGAAATCAAGCATCGGATCCAAGAGCTACTTCAAAAGGGGCACAACATACCCAACTCCTCCCTTTGTGGAAGCCCGATTATACTAATGCAAAAGAAAGATGGGACCTGGTGGATTTCCATTGATTACAGAGTATTAAACAAAATCACAATCAGGAAACAGTACCCAATTCCCAAAATTGATGACCTTCTTGACCAACTGAAGGGGGAAAAGTTCTTCAGCAAGATTGACCTAAAGTCTGGCTACCACCAGGTTCCCAACAAACCAACTAATGTATGGAAGACAACTTTCAAATCTAAAGAAGGTCTCTTCGAATGGCTAGTCATGCCCTTTGGCTTAATAAATGCACCAAGAACTTTCATGAGGTTGATGGATGATATATTGATACCCTTCACCAACTCTTTTGTGGTGGTATATTTGGATGACATTCTCATATTCAACAGAACTTGGGAGGAGCACATGAATCATATTCAACAGGTTTTGAGCACTATGTGGCAACACAAGCTATATGCTAACTTGGAAAAATTCTCCTTTGGAATTGACAGGGTCCAATACTTGGGCTACATTGTTGATAAGAATGGGGTACATGTTGATCTAGCTAATATCCAAGTCATCCATGACTGGCCAGCCCTGACCACACTAACTGAGCTTTGGAGCTTCTTGGGACTGGCCAAATCCTACCAATGGTTCATGTTGGGATTCTCCCATATTGCATGGGCCCTCATCCAAGTGACCAAGGGAAGTGGCAGGGAAAAGTTCACGTGGGGGGAGGAACAACAATGAGCATTTGATTATCTGAAATATCGGTTGTGCTCATCTTCAGTACTCTCCCTACCTGATCTGCAACAACCATTCGATATTGAGACTGATGCATCCAACTATGTTGTAGGCACATTTCTCACTCAGCATGATCATCCAGTAGAATACCATAGTGAGACACTCTCAGATACTATCCAGAAATACCCCACCTATGACAAGAAAATGTATTCCATTGTGAAATCCTGTCGTCAATGGAAACATTACATTTTGGGAAAGGAGACAGTCATCCACACTGATCACAAGCCTTTGCATTTCATACAGACACAGGGGAGTTTGCAGAATGACTACCATTAGAAGTGGTCCACCTACCTGCAACAGTTCCATCTCAACATCAAGTATAAGAAAAGGAGCACAAATCGTGTCATTGACTACCTCAGTCGACCTCCCGTGGTTGCACTCACCACCGTGCTCCATTCCTATGGGCATGAGGCAACTGAGTGGCCCCCACTTTATCAGCAAGATCTAGACTTTACCACCACCTATCATCTCTTGGGTACAAGCATGAATGTCACCGATTTTCACATTCAAGAAAGATTGTTATTCCATCTGGGCCATCTCTGTGTTTCTTCAAGCAAGCATGCAAAGATAATTTGGGAGGTTCACTACAATGAGATGGCGGGACATTTCTGCATGGAGAAAATTGTGGTCGTTCTACATAAACATTTTTATTAGCCAAAAATTTGAGAGGACGTCAGGAAGTATATCAGATCTTGCACTACCTCTGTCATTTCCAAGACATCTATCAAGAAGCAAGTCTTATACACCTCTCTTCCTACTCCCAAGAGGCCTTGGGAATCCATCTCAATGGATTACATGTCTAGCCTTCCGTCCACCAAGAAAGGCAATGATTGTGTATTTGTGGTAGTTGATCGATTTTCAAAGATGGCCATCTTCACAACCTACAAGAAGAGCATCACATCGACAGATACTGCCAAGCTCTTCTTCGAACGATTGTGGGTCCATTTTTGGATACCACAGACCATCATCTTCGATCGGGACAACATGTTCCTCAACACATTTTGGTTGAGTCTTTGGTCATTGTTGGACACCAAGCTCACTAAATTCACTTCTTTCCACCCCCAAACCGATGGTCAAACATAGGTCGTCAATCAGATGATTGTGCACAACCTGCACATGTACAACTCTAAGAATATACGTATATGGAATGAGAGTCTTCCCTATGCTCATCATAGCTACAACATGGATCTCCATAGCTCCATCGACCATAGCCCATTTTAGGTGGGCCTGGGATTCCAACCCTTGGGTCCCATTGATGTTGCACTACCTCTTGCAACCACATAGGAAAAATCTTCCCATGTTCAGTCTAAGGCCGACAAATCCACCAAATTCATTGAGTAGATTCAACACATCCGCCAATATGTCCATGACATTTTGCAGAAATCCAATGCTAAGTACAAGTAGCGCCATGATCAACACAGGGTACCACACTAATTTCGGGTGCAAGACAAGGTCTGGTTACATTTTTAGAAATGTCACCTTACAGAGCCCCATTGGAAGCTCCACCCACTTCACTACGAGCCTTACAATATCACCAAGGTTGTGGGTAGAAATGATTTTGATCTCAACACTCCACCCTTCCTTGGCTTGCACCCAATGTTCAATGTGGACCTTCTTCGACCATATTTTCCACCCTTATTGGACACCTCAGAGATCACAGAAAAACTGATACCAATAGAGCTCAACCATGACTACATGGACTAGAAATCCACTGATCATATAGTGGACACACAGGTCAAGGGCATCTCCTACACCAACGCAAGTGGCTCACCCATGGCCAAATTCAGGAGAATTTTCCTCACCTGATGGGGGAACTCAATGAAATGGATACCATTACTTCCTAAGGGGGGAGGACTGATCTAGGTGGATATTGGTGGCCACCCACCTATTCCAACTAGCTCCTCTTGACAATTTTTAGTTCAACACATTCTTTTGTACTTCTTTGTAATTGTGGGTTCTACACTTTTAGAGTTATCTGAAGCCCTACACATCTTTCAGGTGGAGACTGGTGGTCACCCACCTAATCCAAATGGCTCATTTTGGAGCCCTAAACAATATTTTCTTGTCTTAGACAGAGTCAGAGTTTGATGAAATAATGTGTATTTCTCGAAAAGAAATTTCCAACAGGTATCACGTGCCTAAAACAAAGTTTGTATGAAAAATTTATGACCCCAGGAAGTTGAGGTACCAACTTACCCATTGGGGCCCACCTAACTTTTGGCGTTTCATCTCCTAGGGTTAGGTTTTTGGATGTATAGGGTTTTGGCATTCGTGAGTAATGATAAAAGAGCCTTTGGAGCCTCATTGTAATCACTCTGCTTAGATGAATGTGTGTAGCAGCCACATCTCTTCTTAGAGATATCTACCACCATTCAAGCAAGTTGTTTTCAGTTCTGTTGTTTTATAGTTTCATCTTATTTCATTTATTCAATAGAAGTTATTGTTCATTGGTTATTTGTTGTTGTTATCTATATCTCTGTGTTATTGTATTCAGTATGTTATTCATTTCGTTCTACTCATAAATCTGGATCAGTAAAATAACACTTTATTAATACAAAACCCATTTAATGTTAGATTTAGGATTGAAACATATCATCCAATATACTTGTTGTGGAACTACAACAATGTGACATAACCATTGATGAATGTCAAAATGCAATAGAGCCATTGAGAAATGCTAGAATGCAACATAACACTTAATGAATGTCGCAATGCAACATAACCCTTTATGAATGTCATAATGTGACATAACCATTGACAAACATATCAAATCAACATAAGTCAATCAAGATGAACATCACTATATATAAATATATATTAACATCACATGTGAAAAAATATTGAAGTTGACCTCTTCTTGTTGCAATGATTGAATATTGAAACATGGTCAACCATAGTGAAATATAGACAAACTATAGTCAACCATGTTTACATGGTCTACTGTAGTTAAGAAAAATCAACCATTATCAATCGTAGTAAACCATGGCCAACAATACTCAACCAAAGTCAACCATGTTCAACCATAGTCAACATGGTCATCCATAGTACACCATAGTCAACTACAGTCAACCATAGTGATGATGCATCTAAATGACCTTGGTCAATAGCAGGGGTTGTCCCCAGTGAAATGTACCAAATTAGACTCTTCATTGTTTGAGATAAGGAATCCATCCAGATTCTGGGCCATTAGCCATTACTAATTTTAGGGTTTACCAGTTGCAACTCGATCCACTATTTATGGATTTTTTAACTAGAGAATGAAATGAAATTGATATTATGCAAATGCATGTGTTCGCACATGACTAACAGTAACCAAGAAATAAGAAAAGAACCACACAGGCTCTTGTCAATGACCCATGAATTAGTTCGCTAAGAATAAATACAAGAATATGAGAAAATTATTGAAAACCTAGAATAGTTTGGCATTAAAACAACTATCTACGGTCCTATGCTCACGGATTCAGATAAACATTTCCAAAGAATACAAATAAGAATGCAATATAATACAAATAAGAATAGTTTATTGTGTGAGATACATTCTGTAATGTCCCTAATTCGAACCCCATTTGTAATTGTACATATAGGTTGGTGAGTCATTGGCTCCAAGTGTAAATGAAATTGTACATATAGTTCGATGAGCCATTGGCACCAAGTTTTGGTTTTCACACACCTGAGTAAGTGTGCGAGGATTATTTACCAAAGAAAGGGTGTGAACATTCCCTAGTGTTGTGCACACATGAGTAAGTGTGTGTGGATTGTGCATCCAGGAAGGGTGTGCACATTTCCTGAGCGTTGTGCACACTTGAGTAAGCGCACATGGATTGTGCATCAAGGAAGGGTGCACACATTCCATAGCACTGCGCGCACCTGAGTAAGTGTGGGAGGATGACCAAGTTGTGTGTGTGTGTGTGAGGCCGAAGAGCCTATGTGGTTATTGGGCTGGTGAGATGGGATGCAAATAGGCCAGTGCGCCTATCCTTGTAAAACGTAATCTCACTCAAAGTTATTAATATTATCACATAGTTGCACATAGACAGACCAGACAAAAAGAGACGGGGGATAAACTTCACCAATAAAGGGAAAAGTGGGACTAATCTAAGGGGGCTTAAGTCCAAGGGAATATTTTATTAATATTTCCAAAAAGTTTAATTTATGTATAATTATTTATCCTAAGTTCATGAGAGATGGGAATGAGTCACCAAGTGGCTAAAATTAATTTTGAAGGTGACAAGTGTCCATTTTAAGGCATGCAATATATATTGTTGGCCTTAATGTATTTCGGGGGGATTACCACTCATTCACTGATTTCAAACGAAATTCCCTCTGCAAAGGAATCTGTATTTTTTGTTGTAACTTACTGCCATTGTATAATATTGTGCTTGGGAAAAACTTGTTTGTTGTCGAAGAGACGGTTTGTCAGGCCCTTAAGATTTCTCTCCATGTGAGAGATTTATTGTCGAAGAGGCAAGATGTCAGGCCCATGAGCATTCTCTCTAAGTAATATTTTTACTAGGAATTGTTCCCTGGTGCATTGGGCATTAGTGACAGGGCTTTGAGACTTCCTGTCCGGCCTGTTACTAAAGCCCCGGAAGGGAAGTGAGGAAGTCAAAGGATTATTGAGCATAGAATATGCACACTTCCTAGGGTGGGATAGGCATGTGGGGAATGAGAGATTGTAGACTAGTTGCTACAGTGGTCACCCTGAACTGAGAAATTCTATTGTTTATCATACCTTAGCCTAGAATTAGGAATCCTTTTTCCCTAGTGGAGTTTAAGCCCCAACTCAGGGGTGACCTGCTATTGAAATTTTATGAGCAACAGAGTCTATGGTTGGGAGGAATGTTTGAGTTATGTCTGCAGTTGGTGACTTTTCATAAAGATAAGTGTTCCTTATGTAATTGTCCATTTTACTATGTGCTTATATATATTACGGTTTATTTCTTGTATGATGATGCATAGAAGTAATTGTCACTATTATGTTTAATGTTGTTTGTATATGTAAGTGTGTTATTATATTCTATACTTGTAGTTGCACATGCTAAGTATGATAACTATTCCTTATTCATGTCAAGTTAACTTGTAATAATGGTCATGGATCTTTGAGGTGAGGTTAGAATGGTTGTGCGCGCACGAAAATAATATGTGCACGCAAGAGGATGGACTCATTGTGCGCATAGGAAAGTAGTTCACGCACACAAGGAGAATTTTTTGTGTGTGTGAAGCTCGAATGGTTGCACGCACAATAGCAATCACATGTTCAGAGTGGATTACATGCACAATAATGTCGGTGTTGTCAACATGTGTGTGCACGTAGTTGAATTGTGTTACTTTCGCTACTATAAGTTGTCTCAGATGAGGAAAGTTTGTGTGGTGTGACCCAGCTTGGGGTCGTGCACGATATTTCAAGTATTTCTACGCAGACCCAAAGTTATAGAGTAGAATTTGCGCACTAGGTTTTTGGATTGGCATAGCTCAACAGTAAGCTGCGAATGCTACAGATTGGCATCGGAACTTTATTTAGCAAAATTGGAGTAGTGGAAACGTTTCAATGTGGTAACAAGACCCAGCTAGGAGGCTAGGTACATTACAGAAGTTGAGATTGTGCGGTGTGGTCCAACCTAGGTGGCTGGGGATGTTACACATTCTTACACAACTCCAATGCTCAACAAAAGAAGTAGAATAGTCCATAGTAGATACATGCAAAAAATAGATTTCTCTAGAAAAATGCTTGGACAAAAGTAACTTCTCTTCATTAAAAGTTCCAACATTAGTACATGAAATCTCCAAGAACCAAAAAAACTTTACTTTTCAAATTTTCTATCTTTTATAATCATTTACAAAATAATTTCCCTCTCTTAGCCTGGTGGCCAAGTGACAGTTTCGGTTAGATACATTCTTGAGGAGTCCAAATGAATAACAAGAAAATAATTAGTTTTCTTGGAGTAATGATGAGTGCAAGTCCTTGTATAACTCCACAATATCTTTCCAATAGTATAAAGAGCACATAAAACGGAGTTCGAGATCAAACGTTATGGTAAAAATACAAAAAAAATAAAATGTTTTGTCTTATTTGTTATGTCACACACTTTTTAACTTTCAATGCAATATTCCATGTATTTCACCCTTTTCAAATTCCAATGCGATATGTTTTTAAACATTGAAATCCTTGGTCTTAAGATTTATGTGCACCATGTAAAAAAAATGGATAAAATAATTTGTAAAAAAAATTGGTGCAACATGCATATCGCACTTGAAAAAAAACTTTGGTGTGCGACATGTTTTAAAGTTTAGAGAGCTTCGTGCACCAAAAAACAATTGTGGTGCGACAAGCCCCATGTGGCCTTTTAAACTTTGTGTGGATCGTGTCGCACCTCTCAAAATTATGCGTGTGATATTTTTTTCCATCTTGTGTGCTTATTTAACATGTTGGAATAAAAACCTACTTCATATTTTCAATAAAATCCACTTCACTTTATAGTTCAAACGTCACTTTATGGAGTGCATATAAGAGGCTGAGTAATACGTTTAGTTGAGAGTTAATGCAATTCAAAATTTGGTTTTTTACCAAGGAAAGAGCTTTCCTTTGTCATGCCTTGATAACATATTAGGAAAAAATGATGTCACCTTTGGATCTGCCTTTATTCTGGTTGGTGTTGATCCTAATGCCGAAGTTTTTAGATTTCCACCCATTTTAATTCTAGATTATGGCTGGGAAAACTTGTATTTTACTTGCTTGATATCAAATTGAGATGTCATATTTTGTAGTGTGGAAAGGATAGGTATGGATTTTCAATGAGTGGTCATACAACTCCAGTCAAGATCATTTTAGCAGCGTTCATATGCAATAAAGTTCATTGAATCCTTGTTGTGTGTTCCTGTACTTATGGACATCAAATTCGGATTCTATTAGTTGCTTTGGGTTTGTAATATTACAAAACCTATCGTAGGCCTATTTTAAGGTAATAAAATCACTTTGACTAGTACCCACAATTATGTGCAAAATCATTTTTTAATAGAAGCTTGGGCCTCGTTCTTGCCATTGCTTTACCCAAATTTAGTTCTTCCAACTCTTCTAACATCTATTTTATATAGGATTTCAAGATGCTAACTAAAACTAGGGTTATCCATCAAAAACTACGAGATTGTATCCTACAAAAATAACCATATGACATCTAGAGCACTTGGTACGAAGCACTTGGCGGGAGTGTCGGTTCTTTCTAAAAAATAACTCAGATCCATCTTATGCCTCACTGATGCTAAAATCAACCCAAGTGATGATATATGGCACTTTCATGGGTCAAGGTTAGTCAAAGAACCAAGAAGCACAAAAACACATGCAACAAGAACCACTATGTGATGCAAAAAAACTCAATGGGACTACTACAATACTCAATCATGACTATAACATGAGGTGAACAAAATAATAGGATTTCAAGCAAGAATCACCCATTCAAGCAACAAATGATTCATGATTAAAATCCAAGAGAACATGGTCAATGATAAAAGAAATAAAAAAAAATGATTTGAAAATATTTAGGAAGGGCCCCAAGCTAGTAGACTCAGGGGGATTGTTGAGGCCTCAACAATTGGTGACACCCTAGATGAAGCCAGAATATCTACTAGTCCTCCCTAAATTATGAGCATGAAATGGATATGACTACATTCTTACCTTTAGGTTCATTTGGGAGTAATTGTGAAGAAGGTACCTGAAGCCTTTCATCGTGGTAGATTCACCAGTCATGCTTCCATGCCAGCTAGTGGAGCTCATCTATTTTAGTAAGAGGAGGAATGATGATAAGATTTATTTCCTTAAACTACATTGATGATCCAGGATGACATCTTCATAATATGGTCAATATTGATTTGATATGTAAATGATTTTCACCGGTCATGGATATATTATACCTTAGGTGTTTCTCCACTTCCCATGAATGCCCATATCCCAATGGAATCACCATGGCATCAAAGACCTTTCTCCACTGCTAGTGAGCATCCATATCCTCGGTAAAGATATCTGCATGCCACCTAATCTAATTTCACTACCTTTCCCATTCCTTCTTAGTTAGTTTAATATATGCTTAGAATCCAATGGATGGTGGAAGTGGTGGCTTTCCTTCTTTTTTTTTGTATTCTCCTAGTAGGGGACGAATATAGGTTATTGGTGATCCAAGTGGATACTAGTGGCCACTCACCTATTCCATTAATTCATAATGGTTCCACATCTTGGCAGTTTTTCTAAGGTTTTTCAGGTCTTAAACTTTTAGGGTCGTTTTGAGGCACTAAACGATGTTTTTTTGGCGCGAAAGAACCTAGCATGTTCTTGAAGGAATATGTAGGCTAAATAAAATGTGTACTTCTTAGCTAGACCTTTTCGACGAGGTACAGAGTGCCCCAAATGGAGACCATATGAAGAAAAAAATTCCCTCAGTAATTTGATGTATTAAATAACCACATCGGGTCCCACAAACCATTTAGTGTTTCATCTTCTGAGGTTAGGGTTTTAGATGTTTATGGTTTTCTCATTGATTCTATATGTTAAAATGCCTTTTCGGTTTCTTTGTAATCAACTTCTTGCGAATTAGCATAGCCAAGACATCTCTCTCTCTTTAGGGATAAAATACCACCATTCTAGATAGCTTGTGTCCTTTGCATCCTTTCGTATTCTAGATAATCATTAATAGAATCTAAGTTTAACTGTATTACTATGTTTCTTGTTATATCCATGTGTGTTTCCTTATTATATCTTTGCCTTCATTTCATTCTCAATGTGATATAGATCAATGTTATTAGAGAAATGTGATCTTTTTTGTTTCTCCGTGCATGTCCCCGACGAGATTAGGTTGTCAAGAATTGGTTGAGCTTGGGGAAGAACACTCCCATCGTCCCAAGAAGCCTCCCATGGAAGAAGAAAATAAACATGTTCGGGCAGGATATCCTATCAAACTATTGCTTGAGGAAGCCATTGTGTGAGAGAGGAATGAGATGATGGATAATTTCACCCATATCCTTTGACGATTTCCAACAATGATGGAGGCACCTTCAACCAATAGTCACTTCAAAGGTGCAACGCCCTTTAAGGTACAAGTTAAATTTTATATTCCTTTATTTGAAGGCCAAATAGATGGCGACACTTTGGAAAAACGGTTAATTCTAGTACAGGGTTATTTCTCTATCCAAAAAATTTCCAACAGTGAAAAAATCACCTTCGTGCTCCTTAAATCCCTTACCCATGTCAAATTTTGGTGGGATAATTACTGTGAGAAACATGTCGAAGATGAGTCTACAATATTTGGGTCAAGAGCCACTTGGGTGGCTTTTGTTGATTCCCTCAAGGAAAAATACTACCCTATTGCAAACTATGATGACCAGTACACGAGATGGACAACTCTACATTAGGAGAGAGACTAGACGGTGTTGGTTGGTGAAAAACTTGATTGATCTAGGCTCTATCTATCTATGTTCTCTTGATACGATAGATGTGCATCTATAATCTGTATTAAATTTAGATCCAATTGGATCGAGATACCTTGTATTTCTTTCTATCGTACTGTATGGAAACTACAAGACTTGTTTCCTAGTTTTTTCATGAATGTTAAACCTCATGCTAGTTGAATCAACATAACTAAATAAAACTTCTTTCCTCATATCTCATAATCTACAAGGTACTAATATATCATTTAACCATGCATCAGAAAGTTTAAACCAACGAGGAATTAAAGAAATGAACCTCATACCTTTCTCTGATTCGGTTAACCAAATGTTAACTATTGTAGTTAACCAACCCACCAACCACTAGGACACCATAATCAATCCAATACGAGAAGTTTAGAACTATCAAACCCTGACCGCTGGGACATAGGGCCTATGACACAATAGAAATGTGTTTTCTTTGAAATTGTTATGATCCAGTTAATGGACTTCTATGGACAACAAATTAAACACGTCTACCACTTATCATTCTGTTGACCGACCACCAGACACCGTGCAAGTAAAGACTTGTTTCTTTTTGGATTAAGGCTAGTCCAGTTGTACTCATTTAAGTTAAATCCACTCTCTAGGCTTGAACTTTTCTTCCAATCCTTTTCAATCTATCCCTCAATTTTGATCTACTTCCAATATGGACTACAATTTTATTTCATTTCCAAACTAGTTATGATGTGACTATGCATAGCAATTTGATTTGTGAATTGTATGTTTTCCGATAGATTTAAGACATACCAAATTCATAGGAATTTCAACTCAGACACCTCAATCGCATTCCACCGTGACCTAAATAGACTCACTCTCTCTTACAAACACTCAATCAATTAAGACTTCGATCTTTTCTCTGGCTCTCGACCCAATCTCAATTCAATAATAACGCATACATTTATAGGGATTTCAAGGATCCAACATAAAATAAAAGCACAATCACACTGCCTATACAAGGCTTCAATGGAAATAACTAGAGAAAGGAGAATATTGCACAAGAAAATGGGTCTACAACTTCTATTTTATTAAAACCATGATTCTCCTTATCTATTACATTTTGTACACACACACTGCATGGTTTTGTTCCTTGCACTCTCCTTGCTCTATTTCTCTTTCTCTCTTTTTCATACTACAACTTTATTTATATAATAATATGAGGATTAACTCAAGTCACAAAGGAATTATTTGTATTCTCGAATCTTAGATAAAATAATAATAAAAAATCTGTTGTTCCCTAAAACTACTCAACTTCTCTAACTTTATGCTAAAATGGAAAATTTATTACATTACATGGAAAAACAAACTCCCCGTGCGTGGACTATTTTAGAAATCCTCTATAACCTATTAAAAATTTGGGAAAATTACAATTGTACATGATGCTCCTACATCACCGGAGTACACCAACATCTTTCATACTTTGCACACAAAGTTGTGTATTAAAGATTCTGAGCGACACCATGTCCTAAAGTATTACAGTGGCATACATAGGTACATCCAAATAGATATGGAGTTCCTCGACATCTCCTCATTGGGAGGCTCTTATCGATATGCTATCAAGATCGAGCAAAATTTGAGGCAAAAGAATAAGTGGTATTTCAGTTTCCTGCAAACCCATTGCAGTAGAAGAATGGTAAAGGTGACCGTGACTCCCAAATAAAAGGAGAGAGAAAGGATGGTCAACCCCAAGAAAAGACGATTAATGATAAATTCAAAAAGGATACTAGAAAGTGGTGCAAGTTCCAAAAAGTCTTGTGACACAACACTAATGAATGCCACTCCAAACAACCATTGTTGGCGGAGACGAAAGCCTCAGATTCAGATGATGACTCAGACTCTATTTTAGAACCAAACAAGGGAAAATAGATCATCAACGCAGAACCCAGTGTCACCATCACTGCCACAAAAGTCTATACAAAGGAACTAGAGAATCCTGAAAAAGGGGAGCACCTCTTTCACTCGCAGATGTGGGTGAAGGGGACCCCCCTCCATTTCATTCTTGACAGTGATATCCAGAAGAACCTAATCTTAGCAGAGGTCATCAAGAGGTTGAACCTAACAATGGAACTGCATCCTCATCCATACACCATTGATTGTCTCGGCCAGGGATGACACATCCATGTCAATCATAAATGTCGTCTGCACTATGACATCAAACCCTTCAAAGACGATCTATTTTGTGATGTTTCCCCCCTTGAATTTTTTTATGTTTTTTTAGGACAATAATATATGTGGAAGGGTCATGTTGTTTATGAATCTAGGCCTCATAGTGTCATTATTACTTTGGGAATTCAAATCTATAGGGTACCATATGTAGTCCTAACTACTACAGTCTCTTTGATCTCTGTCAAGCAATGTAGAAAGGTGGTATCTCAGACCAGGAGATTTTTTATTTTTATGGTTTGTGGAAAGGTGAACATAAGGTCATTGTGACCTCCAAAACCTATGCACGAGGTTTCTCTATAGAGTAGCAGTAGGTGGACAATATAACAGAAGATCACAAAGACATATTTTCCTCACCTAATGGAGTGACTTTTGCACTGTTAAGTAAAGCACTCAATTGATTTGACACCTGGTGCTCCTTAACCTAATGGCCATGTATACAATCATTTTTTTATGGAGAATCAAGAAATTGGATGCGATATCCAAGAGATAAATCTGAAGGGCCACATCATACCAAGCTCCTCACCTTGCAAGAGACTAATTTTTCTGGTATAGAATAAGGATGGGACATGGCGACTTTGTATTGATTACAGATATATGAACAAGTTCACAGTCAATAAATGGTACCCAATCCCCCATATTGATGATCTTCTCGATCATCTCAAGGGTGAAATTTTTTTCAGTAAGATTGATCTGAATTCAGGTTACCACCAGATGCGTATTGAGAAAACGGATGTATGGATGAAAACCTTCGAGTCTAAATAAGGTCTATTTGAGCCATTGGTCATGCCTTTCGTCTTGACTAATGCCTCGACCATATTCATGCAGATGATGGATGGTATATTGCATCCATTCACAAACTCCTTTGTGGTCATATATCTGCATGACATCCTCATATTTATTAAAGCCTGGGAGGAACATTTGAATCACATTCAACAGGTCTTGGGCTCCCTCTAAAAACACAAGTTATATGCCAATGTCNAGGGATTTCAAGGATCCAACATAAAATAAAAGCACAATCACACTGCCTATACAAGGCTTCAATGGAAATAACTAGAGAAAGGAGAATATTGCACAAGAAAATGGGTCTACAACTTCTATTTTATTAAAACCATGATTCTCCTTATCTATTACATTTTGTACACACACACTGCATGGTTTTGTTCCTTGCACTCTCCTTGCTCTATTTCTCTTTCTCTCTTTTTCATACTACAACTTTATTTATATAATAATATGAGGATTAACTCAAGTCACAAAGGAATTATTTGTATTCTCGAATCTTAGATAAAATAATAATAAAAAATCTGTTGTTCCCTAAAACTACTCAACTTCTCTAACTTTATGCTAAAATGGAAAATTTATTACATTACATGGAAAAACAAACTCCCCGTGCGTGGACTATTTTAGAAATCCTCTATAACCTATTAAAAATTTGGGAAAATTACAATTGTACATGATGCTCCTACATCACCGGAGTACACCAACATCTTTCATACTTTGCACACAAAGTTGTGTATTAAAGATTCTGAGCGACACCATGTCCTAAAGTATTACAGTGGCATACATAGGTACATCCAAATAGATATGGAGTTCCTCGACATCTCCTCATTGGGAGGCTCTTATCGATATGCTATCAAGATCGAGCAAAATTTGAGGCAAAAGAATAAGTGGTATTTCAGTTTCCTGCAAACCCATTGCAGTAGAAGAATGGTAAAGGTGACCGTGACTCCCAAATAAAAGGAGAGAGAAAGGATGGTCAACCCCAAGAAAAGACGATTAATGATAAATTCAAAAAGGATACTAGAAAGTGGTGCAAGTTCCAAAAAGTCTTGTGACACAACACTAATGAATGCCACTCCAAACAACCATTGTTGGCGGAGACGAAAGCCTCAGATTCAGATGATGACTCAGACTCTATTTTAGAACCAAACAAGGGAAAATAGATCATCAACGCAGAACCCAGTGTCACCATCACTGCCACAAAAGTCTATACAAAGGAACTAGAGAATCCTGAAAAAGGGGAGCACCTCTTTCACTCGCAGATGTGGGTGAAGGGGACCCCCCTCCATTTCATTCTTGACAGTGATATCCAGAAGAACCTAATCTTAGCAGAGGTCATCAAGAGGTTGAACCTAACAATGGAACTGCATCCTCATCCATACACCATTGATTGTCTCGGCCAGGGATGACACATCCATGTCAATCATAAATGTCGTCTGCACTATGACATCAAACCCTTCAAAGACGATCTATTTTGTGATGTTTCCCCCCTTGAATTTTTTTATGTTTTTTTAGGACAATAATATATGTGGAAGGGTCATGTTGTTTATGAATCTAGGCCTCATAGTGTCATTATTACTTTGGGAATTCAAATCTATAGGGTACCATATGTAGTCCTAACTACTACAGTCTCTTTGATCTCTGTCAAGCAATGTAGAAAGGTGGTATCTCAGACCAGGAGATTTTTTATTTTTATGGTTTGTGGAAAGGTGAACATAAGGTCATTGTGACCTCCAAAACCTATGCACGAGGTTTCTCTATAGAGTAGCAGTAGGTGGACAATATAACAGAAGATCACAAAGACATATTTTCCTCACCTAATGGAGTGACTTTTGCACTGTTAAGTAAAGCACTCAATTGATTTGACACCTGGTGCTCCTTAACCTAATGGCCATGTATACAATCATTTTTTTATGGAGAATCAAGAAATTGGATGCGATATCCAAGAGATAAATCTGAAGGGCCACATCATACCAAGCTCCTCACCTTGCAAGAGACTAATTTTTCTGGTATAGAATAAGGATGGGACATGGCGACTTTGTATTGATTACAGATATATGAACAAGTTCACAGTCAATAAATGGTACCCAATCCCCCATATTGATGATCTTCTCGATCATCTCAAGGGTGAAATTTTTTTCAGTAAGATTGATCTGAATTCAGGTTACCACCAGATGCGTATTGAGAAAACGGATGTATGGATGAAAACCTTCGAGTCTAAATAAGGTCTATTTGAGCCATTGGTCATGCCTTTCGTCTTGACTAATGCCTCGACCATATTCATGCAGATGATGGATGGTATATTGCATCCATTCACAAACTCCTTTGTGGTCATATATCTGCATGACATCCTCATATTTATTAAAGCCTGGGAGGAACATTTGAATCACATTCAACAGGTCTTGGGCTCCCTCTAAAAACACAAGTTATATGCCAATGTCGAGAAGTTTTCCTTTGGAATGTAGATAATCAAATATTAGGGATACATCATGGATGAGAAAGGTGTGCATATGGATTCAACCAAGATCCAAGTCATCCACGATTTCCTGACCCAAAAGACATTGGCCAAGATCTGCAACTTCTTGCACCTCGCTAAATTCTACTATAGGTTTGTGTTGGGGTTCTCTCATATCACATAGGCCATAATCCAGGTGATGTAACATCCCTAGCCACCCTAGGCTGGGCACGTCACTAATCTCAACTTATGTTTCTCTGAATCAACCACACTATAACATCACCCAACATACTATTGAACAATGCTACTCCAAAAATATATCACACATATTCTACACTACACATTAGTCTTCACGGTATCACTTGAAGTAACACACTCAACCTCAAGCTGAGTCACTCCACACTATCTTTCTTCTTTTTAAATAACTTAAAAACACAACTTTAAGCAGCATAAGTAACTAATCAACTATTCACAAGTATATTGATCACACAACACTACCATCTGCACAACCATCATGGCGTCACACACCAAATATTTCCTACACTTGCACATAGACTGCTTCCATGTGCACACACCTAACTCTAGAGTGTAATGTCCCCACCCACCCCAGGCTGGGCTATGTCACCAATCTCAACTTTTATAGCTCTGAATCAACTCAACCTCAAGTTGATTCACGCCACACTAGCTTTCTTATTTTTAAATAACCTAAAAACACAACTTTAAGTAGCGGAAGTAACTAATCAACTGTGCACGAGTATATTGATCACACAACACTACCATGCACACACAACCATCCTATATTCACACGCCAAATATGTCCTACTTGTGCCCGTAGACTACTTCCTTGTCCACACAAGTAACTCCAGCCCCTGATGCACACACGAATATTCAAACCTCTTCTTGAAGACTCATGACCAAAATCACAAGGTTAAATTAATAGGAAAGTCTATCAACATTTTTCATATCCATGCACAACTACAGATACAGGCTCTAAGCACCATACTTACATGTGCAAGCAACATTAAACAAAATAACAACAGTTACTCATATGCGACAACATACAAGAATTAACTCATGTTAAACATAGATAAATAATCACACAGTAAACGAGACAAACACATAAAGAACACTTATCTTTTATGGAAGTCACCAACTATGCGCGAAAATCAAACGTTCCTCCCAACCATAGACTATGTTTCTTTTAATATTTCAACAACAGGTCACCCCCGAGCTGGGGCTTAAATCCACCAGGGAAAAAGGGTTCCTAGTGACAGGGTAACTTCTAATTCTCAAAATAATTGCTCAGTCCAAAGTGCCCACTGCTGCAACTAGCGTACAATCCCTCATTCCCCATGCACTTGTCACACCCAAGGAAGTGTGCCCCTTCTCTGGTCAATAGTCCATTGGCTACCCTAGTTCCCTTCCAAGGTTACCATCAATAGGCCAAACAACAAATCTATGAGCCCTGGGACTAATGCCCAGTGAACCAGGAAACAATTCTCAGCAAAAATATCACTTGGAGAGTATGCCCATGGGCTTGAAAACCTTCTTCTTCAACAAGAAATATCTCACCCAGAGAGACTTCTTACGAGCCTGACAATTTTCCTCTTCGACATTAAAACTCTGATTACAGTACAAAAACCCCTTAGAAGCTTCGTTGTGTGGATAAGGTAATAGTCATCCTCTCTTAGATGGTTTGACCCCTTCTGCACACTAGAAACTGAATAATGAAAAATCCCCCCAAAATACACTAAGGCTAGCAATATATATTACATGCCTCAGAATCGACATTTTTCACCTTCATAAGTAGCTTAAGCCACTTGGTGACTTGTTCCCTACCCTCAAGAAATTAGGATAAAATAATTATCCATAAAATTACACTTTTGTAGAAATATTATAAAATATTCCCTAAGACTTAAGTCTCACCCCCCTTTTCCATTTTCCGATGGATTCAACACCCCATCTCTTTTCGTCTGAGTCTATCTACGTGTAGCGATATAATATTATATTAATAATTGTGATTATATTTACATGAATAGGTGCACTGGCCTATCTGCATCCTGACTCACTAGCCTCATAATCACACAGGAACTCTGGCCTCAATACATATACAACCATATATATATGCCAAACGGGAAGTCTTTGATCCCTCGACTAATTCCCAGTGCACCAGGAAGCAATTCTTAGCAAAAATCTCACCTGGAGAGTATGCCCATGGGCTTGAAAACCTACTTCTTCAACAATAAATCTCTCACCCAAAGAGACTTCTTATGATCCTAACAATTTGCCTCTTCGATAGTAAAACTATGATTACAGTACAAAACCTGCTTAGAAGCTTCTTTGTGTGGATAAGGTAATAGTCGTCCTCTCTCAGATGTTCTGACCCCTTCTCCACATGAGAAAGTGAGTAATGAATAATCCCTCCAAAATACACCAACGCTAGCAATATATATTGCATGCCTTAAAATCGACATTTGTCACCTTCAGAAGTAGCTTAAGCCACTTGGTGACTTGTTCCCTACCCTTGGGAAATTAGGATTAAATAATTATCCATAAACTTACACTTTTCCAAAAATATTATAAAATATTCCCTAAGACTTAAGTCTCACCCCCCTTTTCCCTTTTCCGGTAGAGTCAACCCCCCATCTCTTTTCGTCTGAGTCTATCTACGTGCAGCGATATAATATTATATTAATAACTGTGATTATATTTACATTAATAGGCACACTGGCCTATCTACATCCCGACTCACCAGCCTCATAATCACATAGGAACTCTGGCCTCAATACATATACAACCATATATATATATATATACACATCATCTTTGCATGTACTCCCAGATCATTCTTGTGTAGTTACCCAAGTGTGCACAACACTATGAAATGTGCACACCCTATCTTTGATAACAATTATCCATGCACTACTCAGTTGTGCACAACACCAAAACTTAGTGTCAATGGCTCACCAACCTAAATGTACATTTACATTTACAATTGGTACCAATGGCTCACCATCATATATGTACAATTTACAAAGGGTTCGAATCAGGGACATTACATTTACCCCCCTTATTTATGCGTCGTCCTCAGTGCATCATATACACATGTACATACATAATTTCAAAAATCTTCAAAAAGATGCAGATACTCTACAAAAGATAATTTCAAAAATCTTTCAAACAGATGCAGATAAACCATTTAGCCCTTAAGCTTCTCGCAAAGGATTAGCTGTAATGCTTCCTGAAGTGGGTTACAGGACAAACAAGACATAAAAGAAATCATAACAGTTTTCAGATTATGAATTCATGCAAGAGGGAAACCTACTATACAGCAAATTCATATATGATAATTCAATTCATAAAGAAGACAAAGCTATCATTTATAAGCTGAATCCTTAAACTTGTTATGTCTTTTATCAAATTGGAAGCAACAAGGAATGCATAATAATAAGAAATTATATCACTTGAATTCGATTTAGACAGCAAAGTGATACTAAACCAGAAACCAAAATGATATACAAAACTTAGAACAAAGTGTCAATGTATTGAGAAGCGAAAGCTATAACAACGCATCAATTCTGCTCCAGTTTGAATAAGCATTACATATCCTTGTTCTCCCCAAACTAAGGATTGTCAATTATTACAAAACCATAGGTTTATATAAGTTTTTCACAAGGTAAAACATCCTTGTGAATAATAGTAAACAGTTTTACAAAATCTGGGAATAATCCCAAAATCTCTTAAACCAAGTAACTAAAAATGCAACTGAGTGATAATACTAAACCGTAAACCAAAATGATATACAAAACTTCTAGAACAAAGTGTCAATGTATTGAGAAGTAAAAGCTATAACAACGCATCAATTCTCGGGCCTTCCAGCTTGAATTGCTACTACATATCCTTGTTCTCCCCAAACTAAGGATTGTCAATTATTACAAAACCATAGGTTTATAAGTTTTCACAAGGTAAAACATCCTTTGTGAATAATAGTAAAACTGTTTACTATTATTCACAATCTGGGAATAATCCCAAAATCTCTAAACTAAGTAACTAAAATGCAACTGAAATCCCTAAAATATCTTCCAACTGCTCCTCATTCAATTGCAAATTCGAATTGAACTGAAATAGACAAAGAAAATCAAGTTAAATAGATATGTTATTAAAAAAATTGGTAAAATTCGTTCTCAGAGGATTCGAAGCTATTTAATCACCGATTCTGTAGTTGTTCTAATTTAAGGACAGGCATGTTTTAAATCCATTAAACTAACAGAAAAATATTCAAATCATAAAAGAAAATATTTAATTACTAATTAAACACAAGTAAATCAATGCAAATCACAAATAAACCCAAACTGCCATGTTAAATTAAAACAAACGAAATCTTAATTGAAACTATTTTAATCAAAACGAATATCATGTAGTAAATCTTTGCAACAAAATCCATCCATAGTTTTATAGTGCTTGCTCTAATTCCTCCTCCGTAATGTACCCAATCACTGCCTACATCAAAATATCAAAGGCAGGATGAAGATGATCTTCCCTGTCCATTATGTTCATGTTTGCACAGCCAATGGCATTAAACTGTGGCAAACCTTTTAACATATAGTTGTTCTTCACAGTTGAAATCCCACTGTTTGAATACTGAAATAGAATGAGGCCTATCCATCCTTCCTGTTTCTGGTCTTTAACAAAGCTTATTTGTAAGAAATCACCATACAAGCTGTTAAGTAGCATGGACACCCACAGAAAAAAATAGATCTAAAAATATGCCTGTTTAAAATTGAAATAGCAACTTCCTTTCACAGACGTAAGACTAAAAATGGCTTGTTTTGCATAGCACAGGTCATTCCAATATCCGTTTGTGTCTGTCATTGAGCTCTTTTGTCACGCTAAATTTCTGTCATCACAAGCTAATAAGAGACTCATTTAACTCCAAATACAAAATGCAGTACTTGTGGTTTCTTTGTTCAAATTCTAATGGCAGATCTGATCTGAAAGTTGCCTCATTCTGGTACCAACAGTTCTGCAGTATACGGAATCAGATGAAATGGGAATACCTTTTGAATTTCAAAATTTTGTCCTAGATGACTGTCATGGTATGCCTTTTATTCTCCGGAATACATTCAATGACTCTTTCCATCCAAATCAAGGGCTTGATAGATACCTTCTTCAAACATATAGTTAGAAGCCAAAAAGAAAAGACCTTCAGTTTGCATTTTGCCATGTAAATCCACCACAAGAACAAACTCGTCCTCATCTCTTTCAATTTCTAGGTCAAATTCAGGACTACCAAGTACCATACCCTGAGTGCTTACAACACTATTGCATTCATTCTCTGCCCAGATAAACTTAGGGTGAATTTCAAACTCGGGGATCTGCTCAATATTTAACTTATCAGCAGACAGATTAGTTGAGTTCAGGGTTTCATTGTAACTTTTGTTAGGTTGTTCTTTTGGTGTAGAACGAGTAAAAAGTAGCGCCCCTTACTCTTCACATTCTGATGTTTGTCTGAACAATTACACACCTACCTTACAATCACAATCTGAGTTGTCATCCTCTCTCGGCCATGTCACAATCATCAAACTCAAAGGATGCATCGAACCCAAGTTTAATCCCGCTTCATCTCATCAATGTCATTATCCGTATTTAGTGTTTCATTCTGTAATCGTGAAGGTCCGATGTAGGCATATGATAGAAGAATTTCATCGCTATGGGTTTCTAAATCAGGCTATGTCGGCCCCTAAACCCGAATTTTGATACTCCCTCGAGTTTAGCCGTTTGAATATTGAAAAATCGACATGATATCAATCGCATTAAGTCGCTTTTTATTTTTCCGGAAACAGGGTAATCTTCCTCTCTGTTACTTTGATAAAACCGTCCATGCCATCTAACCTTTGCTTTTAGGAGGTATCGATCTCGCCTTGTAGGATCTGGTAGAGTAACATACACTTCTTCAACGACCTTAATGGCATCAGATCCAGCCCCATGATGACTAAACTGATTCGGATCAAACACTGGCTTTCTCAAACTTATGTTTCTGATGTTCTACATCCAAAGACCGGAAATAATCTTTTGCACGGAAATGCTGATTTCATTGTTATGTAACAATCCCTCGTTATCACTACAACTAACAGATACATTAAATCATTTAGGTCAGCCAGGATTCTTCGAGATCCCATTACATGAATGCTAATTTTCTTTTCGACTGAGACCTCCACGATTCCATCCGTCGAATCAAGCTCTTAACATCTCATAAATTGTCTATGGTACATGCGTTGAGAGTATATAATTCCAACCTTTTGTCTAGAGATCGCCTCTGTAGGGTTTGGTGGATAAGGAATCTCCACTCATTTAATTGATCTTGAGGTCATCAAATATGTCAAAGACTTCCGAATCTTTAACTAACCTTTTGTATTGGCTTGTTTCCTAAGATGCACAATAGTTTGTATAGTGAAAGAAAACATGGATCCTGGTTCAACATTAGTATCAATGGATGTGGGAGAGATATTATTTTTCCAAACCCTGCCCAGGCCCACCTTCATCTGCCAAACCCCACTACCTTCTACTAAAACCTCCATTTGTCCATTTTACCACCCATGAGGGTCCCAACGCCCATCTACATTCGACGAATTGTTCTCCTTGTATATTGGTCCCATGTCCACACTGTATACTGCCTGTGCCCCAACCTTCTGTGATGAGATTGCACACTGTCGCATACTGCTCCTCCTGTCCCTCCCATCTCCCAACATTTGCACCAAACCCAGCCTGTAACCCCACCATTCCAACATGGAAACCCAAACAAACCCTTCACGAATGCAGTATTTGACCAGTCTGAAATGCAAACCATAACAAACACTGCCCTCCATGATTTCATAATCAAATGTCCACCCGGCCATGAGGACACACAACTCTATCATGCCCACACACCATTCAACTAATGACACAGTGAGTTCATGCTAATGAATGTTATAAATTGTTTCCAATAGCTCTAATTGAAATGCCAATGTAATCCACACCGATATCCATAGCTTTAAATCCAATGAAAACAACATATCATCGAGTTGCATAGCCATAGGGCATTAAAAAATACAACATCCATACATCTTATGAAACCAAAGTTGAGTAGGCCAGATAGGAAGCCAATCAAAATACTAATGCATTGTAAATTCGACGAATCCAATTACACAATCGATATAAGAATGTCAAATGAGTATACAAATGTGTGCGAAAGTGTTATACCATAACGTTCAAACACTGCCATGCAATTCAAAACCCACAATCATGTTCTCGCCAATGCATTAATCTCAAACGGCGAACTATGTGTCAAATCGAGTATTGGGGCCACAATTTTATGCCAAGAGCTATGATAAGGACTAACAATAAGGATCACAAGAGATAAATCATGACCTCGATGCAATTCAATGAATAAATGTTTTAGGCGAGTCATAAGATGCGAATCCAAAGGATAAATGTCTTCAATAAAACCGAATTATATAATCCATCGCAGATGAAAACCGATCAGGGGATATTGTCGATCATGTAAAGATCAAAAAAAAGATAGGCGCAGTAATGAGCATGATGACACAAAAGATATTGCCCAAATGTATACATCGAAGAGTGAACTCAAAAGGAGAAATTTCCATGCTTACAATTGTGAAGACTTAGCGAAGACAAACGTGCGAAAAGGCGCAAAGAATAAATTCATCGTTCATTTGAATTTTGCGACGAAAAATCAATGTTTGTGAAACATTGGTGTAGGCAGCTTATGAGACAATGAAAATTGTGAATTGGCTGCCAACAATAGGAAATTGCATGTCCATCCATTTTTGTTTCCATGGATCTCTTTAAAGCTTGTAAGGATTATAGTGAAGGCTCGCTCTAATACCAATTGTTAGACACACCGACCACACTGAGAAGGGGGGAGTGAATAAATGTGTGGATATTTTCACAATTATTTATTTATTTAGTTAGGAACTTCTTCAAACATTAACATTCATTACTTCCATTCACAAATACATGCTTGCATGTAAACATATATCAAAAAAATTCATTAGTAATAAAGAACTATGAACAATCATCACAATGAACACAATGAGCACCATATATATGTGTAATATTTTTGTATTATGTTGTTACATGAGACTACAATCTTCGGGGTTTATCAACACCAACTCCAAGAGAGTTCCAACCCTCAAATACAAGACCCATATTGCAGATCTTAGCACCAACTCCAAGAGAGTACCAACCGTCAAATACAAGACCCATTTTGCATATCTTAGCACCAACTCAGATGTGAGGATTCCAACCCTCAAGTACAAGACCCATCTTGTAGACATAAAAAAATCGGTCAAATGTACCAACAATATTCAACTCTTTCCTATAGGTACATGACCTCTATACACAAAAGCACACGTATGTATGTGAGTTGTCTTCTTGCATCCTGCATATGTACACGACCTGTCCTCTATCAACCTGCGTACAACCTCAGAAAACTAGGGTTTTGGAACTCCAAAACATATGGCCCTTCTGACCTTTTCTACCTCTGTCACAACAACCTATAACCTGTCACTGTACATCATCAACCATATGCATATTTGTACCATGTCATCAATGAAGCATCTCCAACAACTTATGCATGTCCCTAATGCATACATCATCTTACAACATAAACATCCCTCAACTAAGTACAAGTATATCAGTATTGTACCATACTTAAGAGTGTTGCTCACTCAGCCAACCAACCAACATATATCATATCCAAGGACAAGACTAACCATATCAATAATGCCTCAATCATTCATGATATCATAAGAAAGTCTAAAAACAAACATGTTCTGATACCAGAAATTTTGTAGTTGATCTAAACCTATAGAATGTTGACCTGGGAACTTGCTTTCAAACTCTTGGGACTTGGAACCAACATCCACTTAGGTTTTCATGACCTTTTTCACATGTACACTTCTTCCTTTCTACAACCTGCGTATGTACACAACCTGGCCTTCTGTGCCCCACATATGTATGTGACCTGGTTGTCTACAACTCACGTACAACTTCAGAAAACTGGTCTTTTTCTGAAACTCTGCAACTCTAAAACTTTCACTGTCAATCCTCCTTTGCTACCTCATAATTGCATAAGTTCAGAAGTATCAATGAGTACCTGCAATAAACCTTTCACCAAATAATAGATATCCAATTTTCTCAATAGATAGATCACAATAAAATACCCTTGCTCTCTTATGTATACTCTCCAAGTAGCTTCCTCTAGGGGTTATCTTCTAACTAACTTCGTTCTTTTAGGGATAACCCAATTCTAACAACTTTTTCCACTTACAACCAATTTATCCACAAATATTAAATTCTCCACTTCTAGTTGCAACTAATTTAATTTTAATTATTTTCTTATTGGAACAACTTAACCCATGATTAACTCCTAGTTGCAACCACTTTGACTAGTCAACTTCTTCTAGGAGCTTCTAGAATAATTTGACTTCTTTGACCTTCTAGGGGATTCTAGATAACTCATGAGGGTTCTCCATCTTTACTAAGCCATATCTCCTCAACCGTGAGGAACTACGTGACATACCACATATCATCGGAAACAATACGATATGTACTATCCATATAGAATAGTCTTACCTACAACTTCAATGATAATTATTACATTATTCCTCAACCAAACTTAGGTTCCTTACCCATACCTCTGGAGCTACCATAATGTGATACCATACATACTTAAGGACTTAAATCAATATCTAAGGGTTGATATCAATATACAAGATCACTCTCCAAGGGTTGAGATCAATGACAACCAACTATTCAGACCAACTTTCCATGAATCTAAACCAACTGTCTGACAATATCCCCCTTTGGCATTGATGGAAACACTAACATTGATGGAAACACTTAGTCATGACAATACTCATGCTCATGCTCCCTGTGAGTATCGCTCCCCATAAATGTTTCTATCTCTCCCTCTTAGACATCAATGGGAAAGGGTATATCTCCTTGGGGATGCTTCCCCTATCTACACTATCCTTGGGGATTCTCCCCATGTATTCATACCTATGATTACTTTCTCTCTCCCTTTCACAAAGGATTAACTCCCCATGTCGATCTAACACTATACCTACTCTAACCAATAATGTTTAAGATAATAACTCCCCCTATGGGTATGTCTCGTCCTATCTTCATTGCAAGATGTTGTGTAATCACAGTCAACAATATGCTACCACTGCAATATGCTTCTACTAAAGATATTTTTTCTCTATCGGAAAACTAATGAAATTCTCAAAAATACTGCATTAACAATACCATGATTTGGTATTCCTATGACAATCCTTGGACTCATCCACGCATCATAAAATGATCCATCAATCCGCTATACTGATCTGTAACTACTATTGTAGTTGTCTCTATCACTATCAAAATTACATCAGTGTCTCATCAACCTGTATTTGATCATCAACCATCTAAACCTATGACATATCATACATCAAGTGTGTACAAACATACATAAGTCTATCTCATGATATTGACAATGAATAGTGAATCTGTTGGGCTCCGGATTTATAACATTTTCTTGTTGTTTCTTGAAGATATTAATTACTCTCCTGAAGACTTTTGTTTAACAAAGGGCATTCTTTCTATGCTATTCATGTTCTGTTACACATATATGTTCCATT